>CAUYPK010016603.1:0-22640 GCA_963574355.1 Loris lydekkerianus | reverse complement strand
GCGGGGCCGAGCGTGTGGGGGCCCGATCTCGGGGCGGCGCGGGTGTGTGCAGTGGGTGTGGGGGCCCCCTCTGGGTGTGCAGAGGGTGTGTGCAGTGGGTGTGGGCGCCCTCTGGGTGTGTGCAGTGGGTGTGGGCGCCCCTCTGGGTGTGTGCAGTGGGTGTGGTTGCCCCATCTCGGTGTGTATAGGGTGTGTGCAGTGGGTGTGGGTGCCCCATCTGGGTGTGCAGAGGGTGTGTGCAGTGGGTGTGGGCGCCCCTCTGGGTGTGTGCAGTGGGTGTGGGTGCCCCTTTGGGTGTGCAGAGTGTGTGTGCCCTTCTGGGTGTGTGTGGTGAATTATGGGAGCACCCCTCTTGTGTGTGCACCCCTCTGTGAGCTGTGTTTGCTGGGCCCGCCTCTCTAGAGGACCTCATTTGAACAAAGGGACTGCATGGCCCATGGATGTTTGGAAATAAACAGGGTAAATAGATCATATTTGAGAGCCATTTTAACTCTAATGCCTCATAATGACATTTTTTGAAAAGCAGATATAAGTTGTAAGGGTCAACAATCCCCGTCAACCCCTACCTCTTTCCTCCTCAGAGCAGCAGGCCGAGAGATAGGCTGTGCCTCTAAATCATCTCTCCTCTCTCCCCTTCTCTTCCTTGGAAATGTGTGTCTTCTAATTCCCACCATGAGGTTCTGGTCTGGCACAGTTTAAATCAGAGAAGAAATTCCAAAAGATATAAATTAAGCAAAATGAATAGTGAGTGTGACCCATGTCCTCATCTGTTTGCAAGGTTTAAAATTGGCTAGGAATCTCTTCACGTTCTTGTTTTTAACTGTCCACCTGAAAATAATTTTCTGTGATGACAAACTTAGCGCCTGCCAGCTCCAGGGGCAGGGTGCGGGGACGTGGAAGGAGCCACACCTGGCTCTTTCCTGCCTTCACCACCTTCTGCATGGCAGCTGCAGAGATCCATGTGTGGGACAGACGCACTGGGGCCCACTGTGTGCTTTCACAGGGAGATGCTATTTCTATAGAACAGCCCTCCTGGCATCTGGAGGGGTGAGCCGGTGATGAGAGATCTGGGAAGGGAGCAGGGTGACGTGAGCAATCTGTGGAGAAGGAGACAGGGCCAGCTTCTTCCCAGGGAGGGACTGTCAGGACAGACTGTCACGAGGTCCCACCTGTCCTCAGATCAGCAGATTTGCAGAGATTGGGCGCTGGCTCGGCTAGTGGCATGCTTATCTTTCCTGCAGGCCTTCATTTTTAACTCACAGCAGCCTCATCTGCCCAGCAACTGTGTTGTGAATGGAAGGACAGGGTGTAGGGGATGGATGTGTGAGGTCCTCCATCTGCACAGCACGAGAGGGATCCCACCACTGGCCTCCTGAAGACATGCACAGCCTTGGATGCTTCTCTGTACACTGGGTGGACAGAGAGAGCTTGGCGTGTGCAGCAGGGGCCGTCTTCCATTCCCCTTGGTCCTGCTGCCTCCGGGGCCCTGGCAGACGAGCTAAGCCCTGCACATCTCATTTCCACAACTTAAATTTTTTTCGCTATAGGCTGACCATGAGCGGTACATGAGTTGCTTCGCACACAATGCCTGGCAGCCAGGAGATTTGGGGACACCTACACAGGGACAGTAGTAATTCTTACTGTCACTTTGCACTTCTTAGAAGGTCATTTGCTTCTGTGATGAGCATCTTTTCCAGAGTTAGCCAAGATCAAGGATTCCTGGTTGTTGGGAGGACCATTGAGCAATCAGTACCTGAAGTTATGTTTCCTGCAGCCGTGCCTTAGCCACTGTCTAGTGGTTTGTAATAATTGGTCACAGACACCAATCCTAGGGGTTTGATTAGCGGGAAATCAGCTGAGCATTTTGTATTTCTTTTCTGTCAGGCTTTTCGGAGATAATTCCACCCATCATTAGAAAGGCAAATTTGGCCTTCCACCAAGAACCTCTGCCAAAGTTGTCTTCTCAAGCAGGGTTGTGCTGCTGTCTCCTGGGGGGACAGTGAGGAATCCCTTTGCGAGTCTCAACTTGGGGTGAAGACCTGCTAACGGGCGGTGCCTGCCGACTCGAGGGCGATGAGGACAGACACTGAGGGGCTGAGTGCTGGATCTTGGGTCTTCATCATGACCAAGCCCGTAGTTTTAGTCTCTGTGTAGAGGCCCGATTCTGTTGTGTTATGGACACTTCATAGTCAGGGGCCTTTGAGACCCCTTTTGGAGAAGAGGGAAGCATTCCAGGGCTGGCCCCCCACAGCTCCCAGGAAAAGCAGGGCTCTTTCACTTTAATACACAGCAGACTTTTCTTCTGATGCCCGAGTCTGTGTCTTTAAGACAATAATTGCTGAATTGAAATTTGAGACTGTTATCTTAATAACCAATTACTCAAATAACTTTGAAATTGGCTTAAATTGGCTCGTCATGCTACATTTACCTGAATCTTTTTATGGGAAAGTTAGGAACGAGAAAAAAAATTCTTGGCGGTCTGATTTGTTTGGTATCACTGAAGGGCCTTGTTTGCAATAAGCAAGTGGCTCTGGGGGTGTTGGCCCAGACCCCTGCCTCCTGCGCTGTTATATCCTGGGCTCAGTTCTTTTACCCAGGTCTGTCCACCGAAACCCTACCCAAAGCCCCTCTCTCTGTGCAGGGGTGCCCTGGGGAGCCCTTACCTAAATACAGCCCTAGCCCACTGTATCAGAGAGCCAGTATCAGTGTGTCATGCTCGTCAAATAAAATGTCCTCTTCTTTGCAAGAAGATTCAAGCCTCACTGATTCTTTGTCCTTTTTGGAAAATAATAGATGAGTTTATGTAGCTTTAATTTTCCTCTCTTCCAGCAGTTATGAAAACTTAAAGGTGAGAGTCACAATCTTTAAGCTAAAGGAATTCACCATTTATTAGTGGTTTGAACAGAGAAGGGTGAATGCCTAGGAGTGGTGTACTTAGATTTTATATACAGCTATAAACCCTGTAATAGAATATTACATCTTTTTCTCTAATCCAACCTTCTCTGCTCTCATTTTTCCTGCTGTCTAAACTAAATCGGTGAGGGTTCTTAGTGACCATCCTGATCACTTACCTTTTTCTTGCACTGTTCAAAAGTGTTGCTTTTGCAAACATTTTACTAACTTTGCAAAGATCTGATTCCCCTTATTTTAGAAACGAAGAGTACAGGGTTGAGGCTGCACAGGGAAACGAGGACAGGGCAGGCACAAACCCCTGTCTTGGGGCAGGGCTCTCCCCTGCTCCCTCCTCTTTTGGTAGCCAGAGCCCTGGAGGTGCATGGAAATCAGAGCCCCCACCCACCCTCACAGGGGAGCGTATGCCTAGCCGGGCTCCAGGAGGGTCCCATGTTTTTGTTTCTAAGCTGTCATTGCATTCAAATTCCATTTTTAACTCAGCATCTATTCCCAGCAACCAAAGAAAAGCTAGGATTTTCGTAGCTAACATGGTAACATAGACAAGCTTCTCATTTAAGATGTTGGAGTAAACACAGGACGAGATCAAAGATGATTTCAGGGTTCAGTATTGATCCCCACCCATAATAAAACAAGTGCTTCTTTCCAGATAACATAACTGTTCTCGGGGGAGGATCCACAAAGCCCCATGGGCTCTGTGCCCCGGGAGCCTCTCGCAGTGCAGGGGAGGCTGGGGTCCAGGGCGTTGTCCCCCGGGACACGAGGGGGCTGGCTGTGGAGACCCATGGTGGCAGGTGAGGGGGGCTGGTGGGAAAGGCTGCAACCCTGGAAACACAAGGCCTTTCCCTCTGGCACCGTGGCAGGCACTTGGCGGCTTTGCGTCTCCTTTTCTTATCTAGGAGCAAAAACAGATTATTTCCAGCCTCTCCTCCAATGTTCAGGAGGATGAAATAAGAAAAAGCACAGAATGGAGTTTGAAAATTGCAAAGTGCTATATGTGAATATGAAATATTAGCGCTTTCATGATGCAACAAGATTTTCAACTTCATAATGTACCTCGAGCTCCGGGAGGAAATCACCTTGTCATAAAAACATCTTGGAATGGCAATCCTTTATGCTTCTGCACGGGGAGAAAAGGCAGAGAGGTTTCCAAAAGAATAGGATTATAAAACCGTAAAAGAATCTAAGTTCAAAAGCCCTTGAAAACCACTGGACTGTGCCTTAATAATTCAAACGATTCCGCCAAAGTTTTTCTTTCTCATGTAATAAAACATGTGTTTTGGACACACCAGCTAATGTGTCATAAAAAGCTCAGGGAGGATCCAGAGGACATGGACTCTGGGCCTCCTTCCGGTCTCACGGTTCTCCCTGGGACACCTCCAGGGTTTCCGATAGTGGGGAGGGCTGGCGAGCCGGGGACCTTCCTGGCCGTCCCCTGTTCCCACATCGCTCCTTCCTTCCAGCCCTTTCCAGCCCCTTCGTGCTTCCTCGTCAGTCTCTTCTGTAGCCGATGTCCTGGTCGTCCTGGGACCCCGTCCTGAAGGGGCTTTTCCTGTTCTTTGCAGTCCTGCTCAGCACCTGGCTTACAGGTTTCAGTCACGTGGATGTCTGGGTGGCTCCTGGGAGGGGAGCAGGACGTGGGGGAGAGTGTTCCTGGCCCTCTCTGGGCTGGCCTAGTGATGTTGGCAATGCCACAGTGCCTTAATATTTGCAAGAGAACACATATTTCTTTCCTAGAAACTTCTTAAATATAAAAAACAGGTTTGTAATTTTATCTCTCATCAAAATGAAGAAATCTATCCTTCATTTTTTTTTTTTCCTTTCATTAAGTCATATATACACCAGAAATCTAACTTTCTTATAGGCCCTTAGGACGCAGCCAAAGGATTAGGACAGGTATAGTTTTTAGTTTAACAATGTTGTAATTAGCTTCCGGGGTGGGTGCTGTGAACTGCAAAAAGACAATGCTATTGAAATACATTATAATACTTAATAAAGTAGCGAATGTTTTATAATTTTTACTTTGGAATCAACTAGGGGAAGTTGATTATGTAGAATAAAACCCTCAGACATGGCTTGTCAGGATCCTCAATAACTGTTATACAAATCTGTCCAAGAAAGTGATATTTATCAGGAGGAATTCAGGAAAAGAGGAAGCATTTGGGTTGGGCAAGATTTGATAGCTGGGAAGTGATAAGCAGTTTCATCTGGCTTTGGAGAAGGATGTGGCCTAGGCCGGCCCCAAGCAGCAGGATGGGCCTTAGGCACCGGGGGCAGCTGGGCTTCCTGGATGCCGGCCCCGCAGGCAGCCACAGGTGGGCACTGTAGGCCACACCCCTGGGCACCTCTCACCTGGGGCCTGTAGGCCCTGCCGAGGTTCAAATCAGGTGTAGACTTGACTGGATTAAGGAATCCTAGACAGTTGAGACGGGACACATACAAACGTACATAAGTAATAACAATAAGTATCATTTATGGGCATGTCTGTGAAGATGTCTCCGGAGGAGACTGGCATATAAGTCAGTTGACAGAATGGGAAGGACCTACCCTAAATGGGGGTGGCACCTTCCCATTGGTTGAGGGCCAGGATGAAACCAAAAGACACAGAAAAAATCCCCCACTTGCCCACAACTAGGACACACTCCACCCTGCCCTGGACATCAGAATTCCAGGCTTTGGACTCCAGTACTTATACTGACAGCCTCCCAAGCTCGGAGGCCTTCCCTCTCTGACTGGGAGTTACCCTACCAGATTCCCTGGCTGAGAGGTTTTAGGTTTGAACTGAGCCGTGATTACAGGTATCTCCAGCATCACACAGCTCATCTTGGGACAGCTTAGCCTCTGTGACTGTGTGAGCCACCCTTCTGGTGAAAGCCCTCTTATACCTACATATAGCTAGAGTGCCAAAAAAGAATGTACACATTGTGAGAAAGGAAAAAACTATTAAAATTGTAATACTCAGGCCAGGTGCGGAGGCTCATGCCTCTAATCCCAGCACACGGGAGGCGATTGCCTGAGCTCACAAGTTCAAGACCAGCCTGAGCTAGAGTGAGACCCCACCACTAAAAATAGCCGGGCATTGTGGTGGGTGCCTGTAGTCCAAGGTACTCGAGAGACTGAGACAAGAGAATCACTTGAGCCCAGGAGTTTGAGATTTCCGTGAGCTATAATGCCATGGCGCTCTACCAAGGGCAACAAAGTGGGACTCCATCTAAAAAGAAAAAAAAAAAAATTGTAATACTCAGTATACACTGATAATGTTTGTTAACTTCTGTTCTGTACCTTGTCTCTCTCTTTGCCAAAATCAAACGTCGTTATAATTTCAATACAGTTTTTTTCTTGCTTGAAACGCGTGTCCGTTTTTTGGTGCCCTCTGAGTACAGGAATGTATGTTTGTATGTGTCCCGACTCTCTAACACAGACCCCTAGGCAGTTCCCCGACTCATTACAGGATTGTGAGTTCTGAAGAAAATGATTTTACTTGTGTCCACTTCACAAATGTGAACGGCTAAAATAATGAGGATTTTATGATAACCTCTTTGCCTTCCAGAACTTTGCACGGCTGTGAGGATAGAGCTTGTCCTGACAACAGTCCCCTTCTGGGGCTCATCTCCCCACATGGTAGTGTTGATATTGGTCACGTCCATATTCGTGTGGTAGGACTGCGTGGTGGTCAAATACTTTTTAAAAAGCGAATCAATGGCTGAGTGTTATCTAAAACTAGTGATCTGAAATCCACCCTAAATCTTGGGGGAAAACCCTAAAACACAAGAGTGAAGTGAGAGACTGCAGGAAGCAGATCTCAGGGCTCTCTGGTGAGAGCCCACAGCTGAGGTGGAGACCACAGCTGAGGAGTAAGATCATCAGCAGAAGTGTCCTGGGACTGTCCTCAACCCTGGATGCAGGCGACCAGAAGGAGCCCCTGTAGGTCCTACTTTATGGCCAGCAATGAAACTCAGAAAAGTAGTAACATGAAAACGATAATTCTCATCAAAACACAGTGACCTCACTGGTGAGCACCTCAAGTTTCTCCAGACCAAGCTCAAGTTAGATTAAAAATGCAAACAAAGAGGACAAACTGATTGAGTTATTGGAGAAAGAGAGACGAATCCTTCAAAATCATGGCCTTCAAGTTGAAAAAACAAGGAAGAGGAAAAGGATCCCAGTGACAATACTTGGGCAGCACATGTGTGCCAGACACGAGGGTTACATTGGAGGGAGCAGAAGGTGCTGTTTGTTACCAAGCAGCTTTGCTGCGTGCTGCACGATGCTGATGACAGGCTGAGACAGGGAGGCTTCCGGCGTAGGTGCCGTGAACTGCTGCTCTGCTACGTGGGCACATGGAACCCCTGGGGTAGAAACACATGGTTCCATGCACAGAAGAAATGCTCCAGGCCTTCAGCTATTTAACACTGTTTGTCTTGGCAAAGCTAAGCTACAGGACAGGGGTATTTACATTTAGTTGATAACCATTTTTTAAACTGTGATTAAACTGAAAGTGTGTTTTGTTTTGTTTTTTTAATTCTTTACTGTATCATAACTGTGTACATTAATGCATTTATGGGGTACAATGTGCTGATTTGATATACAATGTATAATGCTCACAAGTTTGTTTTTTGATGAGACTTTTGGTCACATTGCCCTTGAGCATAAGTGGCTACACATTCAGCCATGGGCCTGGGACTGTGGTCCGGCAGTGGATGCCCAGCATCCTGTGAGCATTGAGCACATAAGGTGATGCTCAGTCAGATGTCAATGCAAGGGGACAGGCTGGTGAGTGACTGTAATGTAGGATGACATTAAAATGCATCTGCATGGCCTCAACAAGGCCTGAAGAACCCTTTTGAGTGGCTGGCTCCTGAGCCATATCTCAGCAAAATATTTGGTTTCCTGAATTCCCGACCTAGCACTTTGGGGATGAAATATGAGTTTTAATGTACAAGCTCTAGAGGCAGTGATTTTTTAAACCATCAAAATGTGACCCAACCACATTAATCACTAGAGTTTATCTTTTCTAACACTTGGTGATTTTATCATATACTGAAAAAAAAAATTGATTACATAATATTAAGAGTCCTTCAAAACTACATCTGAGTGATAAAAATAGAACATGAAAAAGTTTTTATAAGAGCTAAATGCAACCAGAAAACGGAATAAGATTCTACTTAACTTGTCTCCCAAGTTAAAAGATAATTCCCCTTTCACATCAAAAGTGACTGGCAGAGCGACCGTGGCCTTCTCAGGACCCACATTCAAAGCAAATGTTCAGACTCCCTCCCCAAAGTCTGATAATTCCAACCATATCTGGTGTGCAATTGTGATTTTTCTAATTTGGTTGTTTTTATAAAAGATAAGAAATTGACTGATTCAAGGCTTGAATTCTATTCTGAGCTTCCTAGAAGTGTCTTTACAGAAGATTATGAAGAACAGCATCACTCTCCCTAGAACAAAGCAATTATTTTAACTGTTATTTTAAAAGAATATTGTGTTCAAATGACTGAATTAAAACCAGGATCTCAGATCAGAGAAAGATGAAGAAGTTAAGAAACCACTGCTTGGCGCCTCTTGAATATGTAGCTGAATCTAAATGAATGATGGGGGCTCGTCTGGGGGTGCATGAGTGTCTTAAAACAGAAGAGACGCTGCAAAAAAAAAATTCTCATAATAACCTGGAAATAAAGTAATAAATTACGGCAGCAGATCTAGGAGTGAATGGGGGCTGTGACGGGGAAATAAGTCATTCCCTGGGCCTCATCTGGGCACGAGAGGGTAGGGTAAATAATTGAAGGGTCACAGGCAGAAACGGAGGAAGAGGGTGTCTTTGGGGAGAAGGACTTAGACTGCTTTTACATCATCTGAGAGAAATATTTGTCTGACAATAGTTTCCAAGGAAGGGATGCATTCTTAGCCAGTCTCAGCAGAAAACAGAGGGAACACTCAGAGCAGGAACTTTGAGAAATGTCTAATCAGGGGCATGCCTTGGGCCGGCGACTGCCAGGCTACTCCCTACCCAGGCCTGGAGAAGGAGGCAGCTGGGCTGTCAGGACACAGGATCAGAACTGAAGTGGGGGGCAGGTCACCAGCCCACTCAGGGACTTTCTTCAAAGGCATCAGACCACCATGGCACACACAGGTGGCACGCAGAGGACCCACGCCCTGAGTGCCCCCACCTCTGTCCAATGTCCAGCTAGGGCTCCCATGCCGGAAGCTGACCAGTGTTGAAGAAACAACTATTCACCTGTAGAAGAGCAGTCAGAAGACTTTCCTCAGGACTGTCATGCTGGGATCTTGCAGTAGGGGACAGAGATTGGGGTGAAACATCAGCAGGGGGGGATTCTGGCTACACTTACTGCACAGGACTCTGAGAGGGCCAGGAGACTCAGACGTCTCCTCAGGAACTGTGGAGGAGGGGGAAGCTTGTCAGATATTTTCTGGGGTGCTCAGAAGATTGAGGGTAGGTAGGGACTTCTTACTATACCGACTTAACAGGGTTCTTTGTGAAAAGTGGATTTTACAAGGAAGGATAAAGATTAACCTACAAGAAGCTTCAGGTGCCTGACAAGAGTTTGACCCAGCAAAGAATCTGTCACCACAAGGCCTGGAGCCAAGATGTCTAATAAAGAGGTGCTCCCGGCTCAGCCTGCACGGGGCAGGCAGACGGGCAAGGGGCCGGGGCCTCGGGTGCAGGGGAGATGGCCGGCACGGAGGTGACCAGGAGTGGACAGAACGCACCGTGAGACGCCCACACTCACCCGGGAGGGGGTTGACAAGCAATGGGCCAAACCAGCAAAAACCCAGGGTGAAAAGAAACAGCAGTGTTAAAGTAATGCAAGCAACACATCCAAGAAAACCGTCTTACTTAATATGCCGGTGAATTCATCCTCCATTAAATATAAGGACATCCCTATTTTTTTGAGCCAGTCAGAGGGGAGCAGCCCCTGATGCTTTCTCTTCCCCGAGTCCACCATCTTCTCAGGCCTGGGGACCTTTGATTTTTTCTCACGTGCCCAGCACTGTTCCTGGTACACAGAAGTTTCAGTGCGACGGTGAATTAGATGCTCCTCTCCTCATAGCTTTGGTAACATAGGGGAGGCCCTGCTGCGCACAGGAGGCAGCTGTGCTTTGAGTCCCATGAGCTCTGGCCTTTCTCCTAAGACAGGTCCTCTACTTTGGTCAGTGAGGAACTAGAACAGAGAGGCCCATAGTTGGCTTGACTATGACACTTTCCCAGAATTTGCTGCATTACAATTCACATGAAGAAAAACAGAAAGTCCTTTAATGTAGAACTCTTACAACTAACCCTGTTTTTTTACCACCCTGCCCTCTGGATGGTAGAGCAGAGAACCATGAACAGCCTGGCCTGGAGCTTTGCAGATGGCTGATGGGAAGGGTCTCTGCGGGTGGGTACTCCATTCTCCCAGAGAAGACGGGACCCAGGCTCTAGTGACTCTCCCACCCTCCTCTGCTCAGGGGTGTGGAAGGAAGGACTGGATGCTGGTGGCTATGCCAGGCTGTCACTGAAACCTCGCAGGGTCCCCAGCAGGGCAGAGAACAAGCACTGCTGAGATCAGCTGCTCACATCTGCCCAGCTTACTCTGAGCCTCATTTCCCCACCTCACCCACAGGGCTCAGAGAGGGGCAGCTCATCCTTCCTCTCGCCCTCGGCCCTACAGGGCATGCCCTTGTCATGAGCAGGTGCGCCACCACTGTCATACCCAGGATGAGTCTGAGCTCGCAGTCTGAACAGGCAGAGAGGAGGAGGCAACAAGCCCAGTAGTCGTTTGCTGGGGAAGCTTTGGTCACCTGGCCACAGCCTATGTGCCCCCCCCTGCATCCCTCCCACTGTGTGGCTTTCTACCCATGGTGACACATCTCACTGGCCCATCAGACAGTGGGAGTGTGCTCCTATGGCTGAAGACAAAGAAGCAACACTCATGACTGTGACTGACTTTCCAGGTGCTGCCCTTGTTATGGCCACATCTGTGGACACGCCAGCCTCCTGTCTCCACAGCCACCTTGCAGAAGCATGGCTTGTGGGCAGCCCTTGGCTTCATCCCTGCATTCCCAGCCCCTAGCTCAGGCCCAGCAGAGAGCAGGAACTGGGAATCATGTGAGAATTGAGGGCTAATTCGGACCCCTCCTACCGTCTTCACTTCTCCAGCTATAAGCTCCTTGGAGTCAGTCCTTCAAGGTAAGAACTTAAATCTCAAGGAGATATCTGCACTAATGTGCTTATGGCAGAGCCAAGATAAGGAAATAAGTCCAAGTCCATGGTTGAGTGAATAGGAGAAAGAATTCAAGGGACTATCATTCAGCCTTGAAAAAGTCAGAGAGCTGAGTTTGCAGCAACACGGATGTCCAGTTGTACGAGGTGGATCAGTCCCTGAGAGCTGATGTTCAGCACACAGCCTGTGGTTGACAACACCGTATTTATTTACAATTTTACTGAGATGGTAGATCTTTTGTTAAGTACTCTTACCATAAAATTAAAAAATATGTGCATTTAAAATTAAAACAAAGGAGGCAAGAAGAAATTTCCTCCAAAAGTGATGGGTAAATCTGTGGCCTTGATTGCGGTGAGGGTTTTGCTGTTATACACCTATTTCCAAAGTCATCAAGTAGCAGGTATTAAATACGCAGAGCTTCTTACATGCCCACCACACCTCAATAAAGTGGTTTAAAAAAGTGAAGTTGAGGGGAAGTAGCTAAAGTCTCACTGCAGAGGGTGCAAGCCTAGCCTTCCAGGGTGCAGACACTGAGCAAAGTGGCTTCAGCAGCAAGTCTGGACATGGGGACCTGCAGGAGACGGACAGCTGAGAAACTCAAAAGGGCAACAGAGCAGCAAAAAGGAAAGCAGGTGCTTTCTCCCTGTCACTTCATAAGCAGCGAATACAAGATTTTGTTGTTGATCTAAAGAAAAAGTAAAACAAGAGGAAGGTTTGCAGTGGAGGGAGGGAAATTCTATCCCCTGAATCCAAGTGCAGCTAAGAATGCGGGAAATGGCCTGTGAGGATGCAAAGCGGCTCCTCCTCGCCTCGGCTGCTCATCCGCGCCTTTGCTTCGAGTCTGTTTCCCAGGTAGGCAACACACGTCCAGTCTCTGGGCCCCGCGGCACCGCCATTGCTGTGAGAGGCATAATTGGCTCTTCACAGCACGGTTAGCGCCACAGACATTAGCGTTACGTGACACAACATGACATAAATAAGGCCAATGCCTGTGTCCACAGGAGATTAGCTCCATTAACCTTTCAGCCAAGCAGGGAAACATTGCCACTTTTTGTCCCCCCCCCAAAACAGGCAGTGATGTTCACTTTTCAAATACTCAAAGTCGAAGCACCTGTGTTTAATTTTCATCGGGAGCGCCGTTTTCATTTCTGAGCTGCAAAACTTCCGTGCTCCTGGCCTCTCCTATGTCAAAAATGCACAGTGGCAGATTGGCATATTGAGCTATTAATAATTTGCTATATGTGTTACAGATGTTGCATAAATGAACGGTGTTCTATCACTATTTCTTGACACGGGGGCCCTTGGGGTGGCAGGCTAAGACCCAGATCTGTCTACAACCTGCCTGTTCTGGAAAGAAAGGGGGAAAAAAGTGGCCCCTTAGAGCAGAATCACATTCCAGCTCACAGAGCCAGTTTTTCAGATGTTCACTCCTTCCTGCTCCTTGTTCCTGCACTCAGACCTCATCTGGCCACGATGAAAAATGATGTGATGTAATTTTTTATTCTGTGCTTGACACTCTCATGGAAGGAAATGTGGTGCACTGACTTCAAACTCCAAAAAGGTCAAGAAATAAGGAACAAAAATTTTTGGAAGCAGCCCAGGAAAAACTTTCGGCTTGGACCACATATACCCAGGAAAACAAAACCGCCAATTGTTACCCCTTGTGTTGCTGTTGGTCTGCAGAGGAGCCGAGCACGCTTCCAATGTTACTGAGCCGCCAGGTGAAACGTGCAGTAAGTGCCCAGCTGAAAATGGACAGGTTTAGGATTTGACAGCAGACAGCTGTACGATTTCTTAAACTTAATTCGAATAATGAAATCAATAGGTTATGCTACAGTTTCAAGTTTCCCCAAACAAATTTATATGAAAAATGATATTAATTTATCTGAGATTACTTCACCCAAGAAATAGATTTTTCTCTGTCACTTCTGAAGGGTAAGGAGAGAAAAAAAAAGAAATCTGAACTATGACAAAAACATGGAGCTTAGAGAGTTTGGGGCTCTAATAAACAAAATGTGCCTTTTCAGTTTAGATGAATCACAATTGCCTTGTTTACCCTTTCTGTGGCTGTGAAGATGTTTGAAATGCTAATAAATTAGGTCTCCTTTTCATCCCCCCAGTTCGAAGAATGGCCCTTTCCAAACATAATTCATGTGTGGGCAGCATGCCCAAATTTTCTCTTTTCATATACACTTTTAAAAAATGCCACACAGCAGTGAGCCCCCTGTTGAATGATTGCAGTGTGAGTAAATCCTGAAGGTTAGCAATCCAAGTTTAAGCCAAATGGTGCCAGATAAAATTCCAATTTAGACACGGTTCCAATTCACACTGCTTTCAGCCTGTAACCTTCCCGGAACAGTGCAGCCAAAAGATTTAATAGTGTCACCAATAGGGCACGCATAAATAGCAACGTTTATTGGTCACTATTTTGGAAATGTCAAGAGGGCTACAATGTGGTTCTGGTTTGCATTCAGCAGTCACTTTGCACACCTAGCTGAATCTTGGAAAACAGTTTTGCATCAGGACACAGGATCATTCCATCTGAAAAAGCGCGTTCACCCTTGAGGCTTGGCGATGTGTTTCCTGGCAGTGGTGGTGGATTCACACCCTCTTACTGAGTTTCCTGGGGATGATGGTGGTCCTGGTGGCTGCAGGACCCTAGGGTCTGCAGGAAGCTCATGGTGTAAGTAGGGAGACAAGTTTTGAACCTGGAAGAGTTAAGGCAGTGTCAGCTGTTCAATAGGGTACCAGGACCAAAGTAGAAAAGAGGAGGTCTACCTGGGAGGTCTACAAGGAGACCGAGGGAGGAGGGCCTGGAGGTCCCCCTGGCACATGGGCAGACTGAGGGAGGAGGCCTGGCTGACGGTGAGGGAGGAAGAGCGGGATCAGCCCCAGCGGGAGCCTGAGGAGGGGGGTGGGTGTTCTATTCACCAGACTGGCTCAGAACTCAAGGGTGATGGTTCAAAGCAAGTTCCAAGTCCCCGGGGCATGTGTGCCATTTGTAGGAGGAAGGCACTGCCGTCACGTGGAGGCCGGAGACGTGTCCAGCTCAGTGTATGTGCTGTTTGCAGGAAGGCTGTGTGTCTGCTCCAAGTTCTGTGCTAAAGGGAGATGAAGTCACCTCCAGGGACAGTCCAGGAATCCAAGAATCGGAACTTGGTTGTGTGCTCATTCATTACTGTTGACACTTCCTGGAAAGAGTGCCTCTGAGCAGGGCGCCCAAGGGCTAGAACCCAGGGTCCCACGTGCTCTGAGAAACAGCAGTGCCCCTGGGGTTCTGGGAGGAGAAGGGCCTGCTCTCTTCAGCTCTGCTGTGTTTCTGGGGAGGAACAGCATGCTACTCCAGACACCTGACTTCAGGACAGTGTTGGATGTGCTCCCCACACAAAGATTTCTGCTCCCACTGCCCTGAGGCCCACTCAGTCACATTCTCTGTGAGAACGCTCTTAAGCCTGGGACCTGTGGGCACAGTGAGGAGCCTGGACAGTTCCATATGCGTTGCCTAGCTGGCCCAGGGCTCTGCACTTCGCTGGCAGGGTTCACCCCCAAGGGCTTGGACTGACCTCTCTGCCTGCTTTGAACGGCCCTGGGCTCTGCAATGTCAGGTTCTCTGGGACACGCTCGAGGAGGACAGAGGGTAGAAAAACGTTTTTCCTTCAAGGCCTGGATGGGAACAATCCCCTAAAGACACACTCAATATAAAACCATTCTAGAAGGAAAACCGTCTTGTTTAAGGAAACTTGAGAGCTTTTTCCTATTGCAAAGCCAGCCCAATTCCTTCTCTTTTTCACTTAGTGGTGACTTTAACAAATGTTTTAAACCAAATTTAGAACAGCTGGTTATCCAGAAACTGCTGGAACATAAAGAAACTGCTTCGTTTGGTGCCATACCCAAATAAACGGGAGTTTAAACCTCAAGCTCCAAAGAAGTCTGGCCTCTGGTGGCTCTGGTTACTGACAAATTGGCGTTTGTTCAAGGTAGACGGCATGTACCTTGCCAGACTGAAATGCCCCCTGTGCGTGACACAGTGAGTGCAATTGCATTAACACAGGCTGCTTCGGAGACTCGGGCAGTTTCCGACACTGTACATGGACAGAGGCATAAAAACACAACTGGGGGAAAGTCCATGTCACAGTGTCACATGTCCAACTCTAGACAAGGGAGAGCACTCACGCTTTCTTTTCTGAAAATAAACCTCCTCTTCCTGCCAGGTATAATTTTGGGCTTTGTTTTCTAAAACCTCTGCCTGATACATAAGATTTTTTTCTTTCTTTCTCATCATCTGAAACAGAAGTTTTTGTTTGCAATCAGATTTAAATCAAATGAACAAAAGCTGCCCAGATTCCCAGCATTTTAATTCTGAAGGCGACCCCCCTCATGTGCCTGAAGCCCTCCTCCCCTTAGTACTCAAGAGGGTGGAGCTATTCATGACTTCTGTTTTTTATTAAAATTAAAAAAAAAAAAAAAGCCAGCTTGTAATCACAAGAGGGAAATGATTTTCCCCCAAATATGATTTCTGATGGTAGAATTCTGGTTTCTATTCCCCCAGCAGCACTTACTGGTTAATATGCCAGATATGGAGGAGCAGGGATCACTGGAAACATGTTTATTAACGTATTAAACTCAGCGTAAGGACCCAGAGCCAACACTCCCCTGGACAGCAGGACCCAGGCTGCTAAATGAAGACCACATGCCCAGACCAGCCCACCCCGTACACAGAGCCCGAGGTGGGGATAAGCCTGAGGGAGGAGGCCCTGTGGAGGCATTTAAAATGTCCACTTAAAACCACACTGAAGTGCCAACTAATGGAGTCCTGTAAATTTATGGATGAAGCTGAGTCCAGAGTCCCTGGCTTAGAAAACACCCAGAGTGTGACGCAGGCTGGTGTAGGGTCCCAGTGCTGCCTGTGTCCAACCATACCCGTGGCTGGAGACACGCCCTGGGCTTCCGTCATCGGAGCCCGTCCCCCAGCAGCACCCAGAAACTGCCACCGGACTGCTGGGTTTGACCTCAGGAGTCTGGGATTACTCCACTAAGGGAGGATTCCTCTGAGAATTATTGTCCCCTTATTAAAGCATAAAAGGAAATATCTCTGAAGTCAAATACCTTGACTACAGAGTCTACTGCTTAGTAATTTTAGCTTTTCATAAGGGACAATAAGTTTGTTGAGCTAACAGATCTCTTTGACAAGGTGGTAAAGATTCTAATTTTGAACAGAACTGGGCTCTACATACAGGAACATCAGCAAATGGGCAGCAGTTCCTCACAGCATGGATGCCTGCTTTACCTTGCTGGCAGTTTCTCCTAAGTAGGGGACTACAGGACTACGTGCCACATTTCTGGTTTATACTTGTGTTCTGCTTAACTATTTTAGTGCCTTCAAACGCGCCAGTTCAGAGGATCATTCATAAGGCCACCTAGCCCTGAGGGCATCTCCTGTGTGCAGGGACACCTTGAGCTCTGGCCACCTGCTGGGTGGATGTGCGAGGGACCGGGAAGGTGAAGAACACTGCAGATGTGAATTCAAATCACCCAGCCCCTTAACATCCTTAGTCCCTTTGAGCTCTTCTGCCAGTGGAGTCTGAGATGGCCCACGTGTTCAACTAAAAAGTTTTGGAAGCCTCTTCAAAAGACTATGCATCTCATGTGGACACACACTTGAGGTGTACTTGCTATGCAGAG
Organism: Loris lydekkerianus; assembly: GCA_963574355.1. Classification (NCBI taxonomy): domain Eukaryota; kingdom Metazoa; phylum Chordata; class Mammalia; order Primates; family Lorisidae; genus Loris; species Loris lydekkerianus. Next base: position 5,823 of record CAUYPK010016603.1, on the reverse strand, counting down.
GCTGGGTCCTCTGAACATCGGCTGGGGCCCTGGGATGCATGAGAAGGTCCTCTGGGCAGAGATGGAAGGAGGGAACAGCACCTGAACAGTCCTTTCCTGAAAACCTGCTCTCAGCTTCAGAGCCACCCCCTCGAAGGAGCGTTCTGGTGGGCAGTGTCCATGGACTGTGGCAGGCAGGTGCTGCACTCAGGCCACACATCTAAGTAGGTCTGGACCTAGAGGGAGCCCAGGGGATGCGGTCCTTAGAGACTGACCAGCAACTGGTGGGGGGCACTTTCTCCCTGGGGCTGGGGGAGGATCGTGTATTGGGATGTGTGTTCTGGAGACAGTCAGAGCCTTCCTGGGGTGGCCCATCGATGCAAAGCAATTGCTCCATGAAGCTTCCAAGCTGCCTTCTATCCTAGATGTGATCAGCAGTAGCAACCGGTGTTGGCACCAGTTCTGGAGCAGCAGGTCTTTATAGTGAACAACAGGGGACAGGCATAATAGTGGCCTCAGACTGGTCCAGATAGGATGAACAGCAATCTCGTCGCCAAACACTCGGATCATACCTCTGTCAGTAAGCCTCTGCCCCCAGTGTGAGTGTATGGATATGTTTTGAGAGAGAGATTTTATTATCGGATACATTGTTAACCTTGTACAAAACACAAATTCCAAAAGCTTGAGCAGCAAAAAAAATGTAAATAGATTTTCTAATATTTTCCCCATAAACTCATTGAATTATACTGACACGCCACTTGAAGACCACGTTTCAGAACACAGCAGTTCGGAGTCCAGTCTGCTCTCACCCTCTCCGTGTGACTTTGTGGGGGTGACGGTGTCTCTGCCCCTCTGGTCCTGTTTCCCCATCTGTAAAGCAAAGTGATTGGACAGAGAGTAGATCTGGAGATGTAAACCCACCAGTCCTGCTTTTAACATTAAGTCTCTCTCCCCAAAACGCATGTAAGATTCGTTTGTGAATTATGTTCAAGCAGAGGGGAGAACTTATTTTATAAATCATAGGACTAACTTGTCTCAGAAATCATACAGGTTATGCAACTGGCTCTCAACAATGATCTCTGAGGACCTGAACCTGATGACCCTTAAAGGGTGTCTTGAAAATGCCCTCTGGAGGTGACTTTCAAAGTGGGTTCGGACCTAGAACTGATGGGGGACTTCCTGGCTGCAAGAGGCAGAAACCCCAACCCACTGAAAGGACGAGAGGTGAGGGTGAAGGCTCTGGGTACCCGCAGAATTCAAGGGCAGAAACATGGCATGGATGCCTGGCACCACTGGGCTTTCTCCACCTCTCACCTGTTCTCTTACTCCTTCTGTCCAGTAGATCGGTCTCCTCTGTCCCTGTCAACATGGAGGCCGCGTGCTGCCGAAGGCTCCCAGGCTGTGCAGCACGCAGCTCCCGGCAAGTGTGCAGAGCTTCCCTTCCCTTCCTGGATCAAAGCTCCCTACAACATCGCTGATCCCTGGGGGTAGGTGTCTGGACCAGCCCACTGTGGGCAGGGACAGGGCCACAGGGGACCACCACGGTGGTGTGGGACAGCCACTCAAGAGGTTGTGGGAGGGGCCTTTCCCATAAGACTGATAATCCTCTAAGTGTCTACCAGAGACATGCTGTTTCCAAGCTCCAGAAAACCTGACTCTGTTGGTGTGGTGTGGGCCCCAGGGATAGAGATTGACAGATACAGATGGAGAGAGAGAGGGAGGGAGAGGGAGGGAGAGGGAGGGAGAGAGGGGAGGAGAGGGAAGTAGAGAGAGAGACAGAGGATGGCAGAGGTAAGACAGATAGGCAGGCAGGCAGAAAGATGAGCTCTACCTTTGGGAAGGCCAAGTTAACGTGGGACGCCAGCCAGCTCTCTGCAGGAGCCCCTGGCCTATACATACTTTGCTGACAGTGGACGCCAGACCCCTGGAGACCTCTCGCCTCTGGGGGCTTTGCCTCTTCCTTAGGTTCAGGGTCTGTGACTAAAGCTGGATCAAGGAATTGGCTTCATATCCGAGGAGACTGCCGCTCAGACTCACAGATACCCAGCGAGCTTCTGCTTGTGTGCCAAGGTGTGACCTTGTCCTCTCCAGAGAAGAGTGGGGCATTGTGATATAGTCCATTTCTTCTTTGTAGATGAGGAAAGAAACATCTGTGGGATTTGACGATTTTCCCAAGGCCACTCAGCCAGTAGGAGATGGTGCCCACCTGCTCCGAGACCTCCTGCCAAGCCTCAGGCCTCTCACTCCACATCTAGAGCAGTCACCTTTCCGCGTGGCCGGTGCATAGGCCACCTATCACAGAGGCTTCCCCAGGGACCTCGGACTCTGGTGCTGCTCATCCATGTTTCTAGAGGTCAGCTCTTCAGACCAAAGCCCTGTCCAGGCATGTAGGTCTCCATCCCACTGCATGCTGAAAGGATTCTGGGTCGGGATGGCCACTGAAGGGTTACTGCTAACGTCAGATCTTGCAAATGCCCGAGTCCAGGATTCTTAGATCTCCACAGGCTCAGAGCATGTCAGTTGCTAAACATCTGAAGGGTGGAAGCATACAGTCACCCTGCCAGCTGGGTCTGAAGCAATTCTCAGAGCAGGCTGTGCCAGGAGAGCCCTGTCCCTAAGCTGCCACCACCCAGAGGCCCCGTCCCACGGATCTGGGAGAGCCTGTGGTCACCCAGGGCAGGAGCAGGATTTGACCTTCCCTCAACACTTGAAGCCTTGAGTAACACCTGTCACAGAATAAGCAGATCAACACAGAGAATCACAAATGCCTGAAAATAGTACGGGCCTTTCCCTTCAGTTTTATAGCTGAAATAAATAGGAACTTCTTTGGATTACACTTGACATTTTTGACATTGCAATTTTATGAAATTTTGCTGCCCGGTCTTAAAAAGTTCCATTTCCATAAGCAGGCGTGCCTAAGCTTTGAAACCATTGGCGAGCAACAGCAAAGTCAAAGGAAATAAAATACAAACGTTTCACATATGCAAACTATACCTTGAGAAAACAGGGGTTTTGGGAAGACATTGTCCACTGTGATTTTTTAGCACATACTTATTCAGAGAGCAGACGATCTGCTGGAGACGCCCGGGGCCAAACGCTGACTTCAAGTTCCAGTGAGGGAGCAGCTGCCAGCCCATCTGCCTGCCTGAGCATCTACTTTCTAAGATGGGGAACAGGCTTGAAAGACTTTCTTTTTCCCAATGTTGCTGAAAGAGACCTGGTGTCACTGGCCAGTCCAACATCGTGTGCTGAGGGAATTTGGAGCAACCTGGGCCAGCAGTGAATGCTCTCCCACATGGCTCTGTGACCGTGTGGCCAGTACATACATAGAATGTTCTATTTGATCCATGTGGAGAAACTTGGGAGTTTAGTTGCAAAGTCCTCTTGGAAGAGACTCATTTTCCCCCTCCCGATCTGTGTCATCATCAAGTGACTCAAAAGGTTATGGAGTTTGGTACATAATATTAAGACACTAAAATGGAACTTTTCTCCCCTCAGTTCTAATTCGAAAGAAATAAAATGCAAAGCGAGTGTAGGGCAGACTGGCGGTGGAACAGATTGGGGTGTGCAGAAGTCACAAAGGATATGGCTGGGAATACACTGCAGCAATCGGGGGCCTCCTGCCAGATTTTGGATGGGGGGGCGCGTTGTAAACAATGTCAGGGCACCAAGTGGGAAGCTTCTCTGGAAAGAGTACTTGTCCTTCTGTGGGTCCTCTGCTCTCAGGTGGGTGGGGTGCCCAGTGAGGGGAGGCCTCCATGTCACTTACTGCACAGACCCTGCAGCTGTGGGCAGTGGACGGCTGCCTGGCCCCTCCTGAGACAGCTCCGGGGCCAGACAGAGGGTACAAGCCGACGCTTCCTGGCCAGGGACTGATGGCTGCCCTCCCATGTGGTCAAATGCTGGGACTTTCAGCACCAGATCCCATGAAGGAGGGAAAGGATGTTGGCTTGGGGTCCCAGAGTGTTCCTTACCAGGACATCTGCCAGCTGGGCAGCAGGAGTCTGTATGGGGTGGGAAGTCACAGGCTAAAGGAGACCAGGGGCACAGCACGTGGGCTGCTCAAACATACTCACTTCCCCTCAGGATACCGGGTCCCCAGGGAAGTCTTGGCAAAGTCACCAGAAGAGGGACAGTGCTATGCAGTCAGAATGCTTGTCCATCAGCATTTCAGAAATCATAACCAAATGGTAGGGGGTGTGTGTGTATGTGTGTGTGTGTACGTACAGGTAGATGTAGGCATATACCAGGCCTCATACCCATGGCACATGTGGTGGGCACACACCCCTTGATATACAGCTGACAGGTGTGCTTACATGTGAATACGTGTGGTGCACATATGCACACACTTTACACATGTATAATTTATGAACATGTGTCTCATCTCATCATGGTGTAAATATCTCGATACACAGGCACTGTAGCACGCCCATATGCACACACTCAGGTTTGGGTGTGTATCCATGTGTGCACTTTCTGGTTGGCAATGGTTTTGAGAGTATTTAGGCCTTCCAGCCCCTGTCCCTCTTCTAGCAACTGAATCACAATGACACACATATTCCCCTAACACATACAGCTCCCTAAGGGATGTTCTGATTGAGTTATAATCTGAAAACATATACATTTCTCATTAAAATAGATGCACCAGAGAAATGAACTTGGAACTTCATTTCTAAGGAGAGGAGTTGACATTATGTCTGAGAAGGGGAATCAATGTCCTTTAAATGAGGAAAAGGGCATTTGTAAAACCATAGAGATTCAAAGAAATTTTCAAGGTTTTAGAAAAATGGCAAATACTATCAATTTAAAAACAACCCTTATTAATTATCAAGGTTGGGTTTGGGAGTGAGCCAAGATGAGTCAGTTCAGAGGATTTTTGAGCTGAGAGTAAGTCACAGCAACTGTGACTTCTGGGCTTGCGGGCACATTGGGTTGCATTTAACTATTTTTAAATACTTACAGATTCACAGAAAGTAGCAGGGGAAACACAGAGCCTTGCCTGTACCCTTCACCCAGGTTATGCTTATAGTAGCAGTGAACATAATTATAGAGCACTATGAAATCCAGAAATTAACATTGGAACAATGCAGATGTTGCCAGTTATGTGCAGACTTGTGTGTGCACATTTAGTTCTGTGCAACTTCAGTCCCATGTTGTTGGTGTGATTCTCAAGCTGAAGGAGGGAGCTGCTCTGTGGACTCAAGGGACCCTAGAGATGGCCTTTGTGCTGTCACTTTGCAGTCACACCAACTTCCTTTCTCTTCCCTCATCTGACATGATTGCACTACTAATCACTCCTCATTGCTATCACCTGTTAGTTCAAGAATGTTCCAGAAATGGAATCATACAGCATGCAACCTTTGGATGTTGACCTTTCACCTTCAGAATACGATGCCCTTGAGACCCACCAAGCAGGACGTTCTTCTTTATGCCGAGACTGATCCCATTGGATGAACGTGCTCCATTTCTCTAGCTGTTCACTCACTGAGGTACGTTTGGGTTGTTTGGGTCTCTTATAAATAAAGCTTCTATGAACATTCTTGTCCTGATTTTTGTGTGGGCACGGTTTTCATTTCTCTGGGCTATTTGGCAGAGAAGGCAACTATTGAGTCACACAGGAGGCATATGTTTGGCTTTTTTTTTTTTTTTTTTATTAAATCATAGCTGTGTACACTAGTGCGATCATGGGGCACCATACACTGGTTTATAGACTGTTTGACACATTTTCATCACACTGGTTAACATAGCCTTCCTGGCATTTTCTTAGTTATTGTGTTAAGACATTTACATTCTACATATACTAAGTTTCACATGTACCCTTGTAAGATGCACTGCAGGTGTAAT
>CAUYPK010016602.1:0-178868 GCA_963574355.1 Loris lydekkerianus | reverse complement strand
GTCCTTGTGGTCTCAGCTCGCCTCAGTGGTGTTGATGTGCGATCTCCAACCTTCTCTCCTGGTATAGCTCGAATCCTCCAGGTTACTTACTAAATTTCCATCTTTTAACTCTCCTTCTGGACGGGAGCCTCTGTGAAAAGCTGGCTTCAGTCCGCCATCTTGTCTCCCTCCCTGAAGAGTAAATTTCTGTTCTTCAATAGAAATGTTTAAAAATCAAATAATTTGATTTCTAAGTGAAGATGAACTTTTAATGGTTAAGTTGCAGATATAATAAGTCTTGTTGCAGATACAAAGCCTATTTTCTTGATTGGGACACCCAGAGCCTTTATGTACTTTGCTTAAGCACAGTAGATTATACTTGCAAAGTCTTTTAATCTCATCTGATTCTCACGAGAAGGAACACGGCTACATAGTGATGGCAGTGGATCTCAACTCCAGCACAGTTCTTCCCAAGAGACTCTTGACACATTCATTTTGTAGCAAAGATGCCTTCCAGCAAGATCGACTGTAAAAAGAATTCTCTCTCCCGTTTACTTGTATTATAAAATCAGAGATACGATCTCATGAAAAATATCTCCCAGTTGATTTGACAAAAATACTCAGTTAAGGAATGAGTAGATAATGTCCTTGTTTTATTTCACTATGAAACTTTAAGTTATTAAAGGGACGAGGCCTGGGATTCCCATTTTTGTAGCTCATAAAGCTACAGGATCTTAAAGTTTGGGAGCAACAGTGAATGTTGACAATGGGGTGGTCGGATTTATATATAGAAACATTTTTAAAATATGTGTAATAGAATATTTTGGGAACTTTTAAAAAGAAGACTTGTGCATGAAAAAATAAAAAATAGATGTGCTTAATGGGTACAGGCGATTGCACTAATGTACACAGCTATGATTTAATAATAAAAAAAAAATTAAAAAAAAAAAGATGTGCCTAGATGTGGGAATGAAGCGAGGAGCCACGCCCACTGGCTTGCCTTGACCAGGCCCTGTGGGTGACCTTAGCGCTCTGAGGGGACTATCGCAAAGCCTCTGCCTCCTGCGCGGTTCAAGATGAGGTTCCTGGGACCAAATGACTTAACCAGGCCGCCTACACAGCTACTTATGGTGAAACCAGGACCAGGACTCAGGCCTTCAATAGTACTGGGACCATTGGTACAGGACCTTCCTCCTGCTTTCTTTATACGAAAGGAATTTCTGTCATTTTGAATTAGACTAGTAGAATTGAGCATCATCCGGCTCCTGTATTTCCTGTGAAAGTTAGTTGCATGCAATATCACAATATATCAGTAGATGGCGCGATATACCATATTATTGTGCCTACGAGCTGTCTGAATTTTGTTTGAACTTTCCTTCCTTCCTTTCCTACATCCCTCCGTTCTTTCTTCCTTCTCTCTCTCTTTCTCTTTTTGTTTCTGAGATAGAGTCTCCCTTTGTCACCCTTGGTAGAGTGCCAAACTCTTGGGCTCAAGTGATCCTCTTACTTTAGCCTCCCTAGTGGCCTGGAGCTGCAGGTGCCGGATAGTTTTTCTATTTTTAGTAGAGGCGGGGTCTCGCTCTTGCTCAGGCTGGTCTCCAACTCTGAGCGATCCACTTATCTTGACCTCTTAGATTACTAGGATTACAGGTGTGCGCCGCCGCGAGGGCCCTTTGCTTGATTTTCTTAATTTGGGAGAAGTCTGCAGATTCCTGGGAATCCCTGGACCAATTTGGGAGATCCAAGAGAACTATAAGAATTTTAAAAACTGTGTTGATGGAAAATTTCAAAAAGAGTTATTTGACCCATTATAAAGGCAAAACTCTTAATTTAATTGAAGTTCATTTTTAATAGGAAAGAAAAGGATTTTTCTCAAATTGAGCTCCCTGGATGAGAAGTGAAGTTAGTGGGACCCTGGGGATGCTCTCCTCCCCCACAACCTTCTTTTCAGTCAGCAAGGCCTCCCTCTCTGCTTCCTAGAGAGGACTGGAAAGGAGTGAGGGGCATGAGATTTGGAGTCCGGTACAACCGGCTTTGAAATATGGTTCATTCATTAGCTGTTTGATCTTGATTATGTTATTTAACCCCTTCTAGCCTTAGTTTCCTCAACTATCACATAATGAGACTGATCAGATGCTGTTGTTAGGTTGAAATGAGATGATATGTGGAAGTCATGAAAAAATATGTGAAAGATTGCCATTATTAGGTATGATTATTTCACTTCGTAAAAGTGTTTTTATAGCCAAAAACATCTGAAAACTACAGACTAGTCCAAGTTTCCATTTTCAAAATGTGGGAACTGGGACTTAAGAGGCCAAGTGCTGTGGTTCTCTGATTAAGTTTCACCATTCATAATACTACACAGTTATTTATGTAAAACAATACAGGCCCGGCCTAATCTTTCACAGGTGTATCCCTCCCTACTTGGGGAAACACGATATGTCCCTATTTGAATGAACAAAACTGACAGAATACAAAACAATCCTTCACTTTATAATTTAACATGCCAAATAATACAGTTTATTTTTACCTTTTATGTTTATTTGTTCTGTTTGTAAAAGTAATCCAGAAATGTCTGTAAAATTTCAACAAATGATGTGTTTAAGCAATGACTCTATTGATGCAGTTAAAACATAGGTAAATAAACATAGGTGTTTTTATAACTTTTCAACTATGAATTAATGCTTTAATTGATTCATTTATTAGGCAAATATTTTGGTTGAGAATGCTCACATTCACTGAATACCTGTTTTGACGGCTAAGCAAAGGCTTTAATGAAGTGTGGCCTTATGATGTTGGTTGCTTCAAAAAATCATTGGCTGAAAGAATAATTCGAAGTGTTATGGGACCTGTCCTCATTTGTAAAGTAAATTTACTTTTAGCTTTCTATTGAAATCCACCTATACACTAAAACTTATCTTCTCTTTCCCTGAATTCCTGAGATTTCCAAATAGTTATCTTTAAAGGAAAGCAATTTCTTGAATCTATTATGATATAAACTCATTGAAACCCTATGTGATCTAATACCAAGAGAGAAAAAAAAAGAGAGAGAGAGAGAGAGAGACAAACCTCTGGGTCCTGGAACCAATAATTTGAAGTTCTGGCTATTTTGAAGTTTGTCTGTGGTAGTCAGGGCAAAGCAGAGAGACCTTTGGAATCATGGGATATTAGTCTGTTTAAAAAGTGGTTTGGTTAGTTGGGCGTCGTGGCAGGTCCCAGCTACGTGGGAGGCTGAGATAGGAAGATCCCTTGAGCCCAGGAGATTGAGGTTGCTAAGAGTTTGAGGTTGCTGTGAGTTTGGCTAACTGCATGGCCCTCCAGCCTGGGAAACAGAGTGGGATTCTGTCTCTGGAATGAAATGAAATAAGAATGAAATTAAATTAAAATAAAATAAAATAAAATAAGCCTTGGGCTTTCCCAGTTTACTTGGGGAACTTTGTTTCTGCTGCCGCCGACAGAGGGCGCAGGCATACTAAAAAGGCAAGCCTGTGACCTCCTGTGTTAGGCACAAGAAGTATGACCTCTAGGGGCCACGATACTTTCTGGGAATCATGAAAATGTTCTAATTTTAAATTCTTTTGAAACCGATCGTATGGTGGCACATGCCTATAGTCGCAGCTACTTGGGAGGTCGAGGCAGGAGAATCCCTTGAGTCCAGGAATTGGAGGCCAGCCTTGGCAACATAGTGAGACCCCCTTCTCTTAGAAAATAAATTCTCTTGAAATAAGAATAGAAAGTGAATATAATAATAATGAGTATGCAACATGAATCCAGCCTAGATTACATTTGTCTTAGTATTTGTAGTCATAAAACATAATTAAAAAATTCTTTTCGATAGAGGAAGGAGCCTGTGAAGGCCAAAGTACTTAAGGGCTATGGAAATTATAATGTAACCCTGAGTCATACTTCTAAATTCAGAGTCCTAAATTTACTGTAAGGGGAGAGGGAGAAGAGGGAGAAAGTTGGAGGAAGAGGATCTTTTCTTAGAAGGCAAACAGGGCCTGGGCCCTGAGGTGAAGTCCAGTGAGGAAGCCTCAGCTAATCTGGGCTCTGACTGACTACAGAGGGGTGGCCTGGGAGTGTGTGAACTATTTTAACTTAGAGAACTGGAGGTATAAACACCTTTCTGACTGTATAGTTGCTGAGCTCCTGGCCTTCCACTGCTTCCCAGATCTCCCAAAACAGACTACTTTACTCTCCATGCTTGCAGTGTCTAAAATAGTGGTTCTCAACCTTCCTAATGCCGCGATGTATTTTCATTGTTACAACCTGTCGTGACCCACAGGTTGAGAACCGCTGGTCTAAAACATCTCCCAGTCTGCAAAACATCATAGTGGAAAATGCAGGGTGGGCGTGTTGGAAGTTTCCTCCCCATCCGGGCTTAGGAAGAACTATGCTTTAGGAAAACCGGTAGCTTGAGTCAACTTTTCCTTCCTTGGGAAGTTGCCACTGGAGCAGCTCTGGGATTTCCAAGCAGGTGTGTCTGCCAGACAGGAGGGGCTAAAAGAGCTCTCCCCTGGGGTGAAGTGTAGGCCTTGCTGTTAACTCAGAGGACACTCTTCTGGCAAGAGGAGGAAGTTAGGTGTCCAGTCTAGGGTTTCTGTCGGGACAGTGACACTGTGATCTGACACCCCCAGGATGTCTCCCCCCACCAGGATGGTCTTGGAGGGCCGTGGAGGGCTTCTCCAGGAGGGGAGATGGGAATGGGGCAGGTTAGAACAGGGCCACAAAGTGGCACCAGGCAGTCCAGCAAAACACCCTGGAGGCTGGGGTGGGGTGGGGAGATGGGGTTGAAGAGACTCTGTCTTCAAGTATTTGGAGCCCGGCTCCCACCTGGCCGCAGAGAGAGCGGCAGCAGGAGGGGGCACTGTCATAGCTAGGGGGAGCAGGGAGCCTTGGCTGTGGAGGGGAAACGGAGGTAGGTGGCTGGAGTGCCAGTTGGTTGAAGGAGAAATGAGGATGCACATGTGGAGATTCGGGGGCAACTGTATCCCAACTGTATCCCAACTGTATCCCAACTGCGGCTGTATCCCAACTGCCTGTCGGATAGCGGCTTCATCCATCCCGTTATTTATCCGCTGGGTCCTCATCACCTGAGGGCATGATATGGCCTTGGGCCCCTGGGTTGTTTCCTACACTGACTGACTCTGGTGGGTGGCAGGGGAGTGTTCCTACATCATTTCTATGTTTATTTATGGCTTTGTCTTTCAGCCTTTATGGAGCCAGGCCTGAGGACACAGAGAGATAAATAATATATAGTCCCTGCCTTCAAGGAGCTCAAAGTCTATGGGAGAGACAAAAGCAAATAGGCCACTGGTACATGGTGACAAAGGCTAGGCTCAGGCCTGCTGAGGAAGTGATGTCAGCTGTGGTGGCTGCACGCAGGGGCCAGGCAGGCCTTGGGGCATAAAAGTGGGTCTCAGGGATACTGGCCAAGTGAGAAGTGAGGGAAGGTCATGCAAAGCCCTGGTGCCATAAAAACCAAGAGCTCTCGGGGAGTGGAGAAAGGCAGGGTTTGGGGTTATGCCCAGCAGCCAGGCCTCCCCACTGCAGGACTGGGGAGTGATGGCAAGATTTCTCCAAGGGGGAGACATGATCAGATTTGAGTCTCACAAAGACTGAGTCTGGGAGAAGTGAGGAGGCCTGGGCCATGGCAATTACAAGTAGGAAATGACAAGAAACCAGGGAGGCAGGTGCAGAGGTTGCTCCTCTCCTATCTCTCAGGCCGGTAGGCCTTGCAGCTTGGAGCTCCTGGCTGCGCGGAGTGATGTCGGCATGGGGGTGCCAGGATGGGGGCTTCCCAAGTCCTCCTCCTCTTGCTCTTGTAGCCCCACAGAGGTGAGCCAGCTGGGTCAGGTCTTGTTCCTGAAAGGTGTCCTGTTGGTGCCTGGTTGAGGCCATTTGGTGGGGGTAGAGCAGAGGGTCCTAAAGAAAGGCCTAGAATAGGGCTGATGCACTGAGGGGCCAGTGTGGGCAACTCGCAGCACAGCAACTTGGGCAGAAGGCAGGAAGGGGGCGGCTTCATTGCTCCCAACTCAGGAGGAGAACTGCAGGGCGCAACTGAGGCAGCCCTGGAATTAACATAAAGCTCTTGCCACCTGCTCAGTGCCACCTGCAGGGAGGGTACAGGGAGGGTGAGTTGACTGTAGGCTTTATCTCTTCCCAAGAGGGCCCAGAGACAATCAGCCAGCCTCCCTGTGGGATGCCATTTGGGTCAGCAAGCTCTGGATGATAGATGTCATCCAGATCAGCACCCCCACTCCTGTCGCTATGTGGCCGGGAGGAGCAGGCCATGGCCACCAAGGTGAGAGGGCAGTGGGGTTCCTCCAGCCACAGTGACTTCTGCCCCGCCACACTGTGTGGACTGACGGGGCAGGGACTGCACAGCCCCAACCTGCCTGCAGGCCTTCAGCCCACCCAGGCCTGCAGCTCCCATGCACCCCTAGCACTTACAGACCCTGGCCCTTGCTGGGCAGGGGCCAGAGCCAGGGCTGCTCCAAAGTCCTCTCAGGCCCCTATGGCTCTGGGACCCTGCAGAGACAGTCCCCATAGAACTGCCTTCTTTCTAGGGTTTATCTTTCTTATTCTGCGAGACTTTTCCATAGGTTTCTCCTGACCACAAGGACTGGTGTTATGAAGAAATTCTGTTTGCCAAGGGCTAGAGCACATGGGGAGGTCTTCCTTACACGCGCAGATGGCAGTGGTGTCAGTCATTGCCCAATAACAGCTCAGATGAAGTGTCCCAAACTGTAGTGGATATTAAGGTTGCTTGCTGTCCTTAAACTCACCCCAGGATTCTGACTCAATAGGGCGATGGATTTGCATTTCCAGCAAGTACCCAGAAGATCAGGCTCAGTGGGCCTCAGACCACAGTGGAGACTGAGGAGCCTGTGTGTTGGGGGTGGGGTGGGGGGGAATAGTATGACCCTGGGGCACAGAGTCTGGGAGGGGTGAGCCCTCCCAGGGCAGACCTCTTGGGTCCACCTCAGCCTCATGGTCTGATTCTCAGCCAGGACCAATTAGGGAGATTCTTGGTTTAATATAGAGGGGTCAGGCCCGCCCGCTGGGATGCAGAAGCTATTTAAATTAAATTGCATTAAATAAAGTCTCTTCCAGGCTGCCTTGTGCTGAGGCTTTTTTTTTCATCTTGTATTGTATCTCCTTTCCAAAATAGTTAGACTGTCCTGAGGCTTCACAAGAGAGGGAGGGTCATAGTGAGGTGATTATGGCAGGGAGGGAATACTAAGCCCTAAGGTGTGGGGAGAAGGTGGGAGCCACACTCCAGGGCTGGTTATTTCATATGATATATATTTGTTCCCTCTCCCTACTAAAGGCATTTTGGAGAAAGAAACATTCCTGCTTAGACTCTGTCTCTCGCCCTCTTCTCCATTTGTACAAAAAAGAGGTTCACTTTGTTATTTTTGCAAATAAACTAGAGAATTTGTAGATATGAAAAAATGAAGGGCCCAGAGCATTGAGGGAAGGTGGGACTAAGTGGCACACAGAGTTCAGAGCAGCTAGTCGTCAGCCGAGTCGTCCTTAGGCCTTTTCTCCTTCCCAGCCCAGCAGCCCCTCTGCAGCCAGCTTTCTGCAGGGGGAAACCCTGAGCCCCCTGCACACATGCCGCCTCCTCTCCTTGTACTGAATAACCACCATTTTGGGGGTCTGGTCCACAAGCTTTTGGGCCCTACATGGTCCATGAGTTGCTTCTGGGCCCCATCAATGAACTGACCTCCCAGATGAGGCTGGGAAGGTAAAGGGCACCATGTCGTTGTCAGTCAGGTACTCTGCAGCCCTCCTGTGCCATCCCAGCGCCCATCCCCCCTCCTGTCACAGGCCTACCATGAGTAGGGCTCCCCTCCCTCCCTAGGGTGTTGGTGTGCTGAGTTCTGTCACTTTGAGGCCTGCTGTTCTCTGTGGAATGGGCTGACACCTCTCCTTGCACGTGCATCAGTACCATTCAGCCCATTCCATAGAGAACAGCAGGCCTCAAAGTGACAGAACTCAGCACACCAACACCCTAGGGAGGGAGGGGAGCCCTGCTCATGGTAGGCCTGTGACAGGAGGGGGGCCATGCAGGTGTCGAGCCACCTGGATGCCCACGCTCCACTTACTTGGTTGGAAAAGGTAATTTGGTTAGAGCTATAATCACCTGACTCGCCACTCAGGTGCCTGGTTTCCCCCTTTCTGCAAAAAGGACACTTCACTGGCTGTCCACTGGGCCCTGGGATGGCCCTAGGTGATAGTAAGGATATCAGCTTGGGTCCTGGTTTTCCCCATTCTGACCTCACTGGGGGATGTCTCAAGCAAGAAGGAATAGGCGTTCAGGGGGCCAGCGCAACTTTCAGGCAAGAGGAAAGGACCTGTCTCTTTAGTGAGCAGAGCCCTGGACTTGCAGGCCTGGGCCTGACCCTGCCTCTGTGTGCAGCCGGGTGGCCTGTAATAGATCTATTCACTTCTCCATGAATTGCTTTTCTCCTCTACACAACGAGGGAGTTGGACAAAAATTATAACCCTCAGGCCTCCTCGACCACCTACGGACTATGAAATAGCATGAAATGTGTTCCCTGGGGTGTGCCATTTGTCATTTCTTAGGCTCCTTCTCCCGCCCACACCTTTGTACTGACTGCTCATTTAGGTTCTCTTACTCATGAAAGGCGTTCTCTCCTTCCTTCCCCTCTTCTGGTCCAGCCTGATGCCTGGAAAGCAATTTCCTCCTTGGCGGGGTGGGGGTCTTGGTGAAGGGACCACTTTTCCTGACACTGCTGGGGCTCTGGGGATTTGGTCCCTGCAGGTGTTAAGAAGAGAAGATGAAGGAGTTTTATTCCTGGTTATCACCCTAAAAGCCCTAGGGGAGCTGATTCTCAGTCACTCTCCTTTTCCACTTTTCTGTAAGCTGAGCTCAAACTAGTGACTTTTCCTGCAGATGTTGTTTCGAATCATTCTATAATGAGTTAAATTCCAATCCTGTGTGGTCCCTGGAAGCTGCGTGCCAGATGTGGTCAAGGGTCTTCAGGGGAGTGTTCCTCTGCCATTCGCCCCGGGCAGCAGGAAGCCTGGGTGACATGGTCTGAGAGAGGCCTGCTCTATGGGGTTCAGTGAAAGGTGGGCTGGGGCTACCCAACAGACACCTGCACTTTTGCAAGAGCAAACCTCAGACTTCGCTCCTGCAGAGCTGGCACTGCTGTGTCCTCCCGGTTGGGCGGGCAGCCTGGGATAGGGGATGAGCAGGTTCCTGGGAGTGTAGACTCCTGCTCTAGACATGGTTCTGCCACTTCCCAGCTGGGTGACCCCCAGGAGGAACTTGACCCTTCTGAATTTTCCTTTTGTGGAAGGAGATATAACCTGAGTGTGTTTGTGAGGTCAAAGCGAGGCCTTGCTCGAAACCACATACCCAGCGCTGGATGGCCCAGGATGAAGAATCACTGTGATACACACATAAAGCATCTAGCAAGAACCCGGGAGAGGGCAAAGTCCACATATATTGATTTCCTCCTATCACCTCAAATTCCAAAACTAGCTTATCCCCGCCTCCGCTCAATGCCTCCCCCATGCCTCCTCAAGACTCAAACTTGCTCCACCTGCGTTTCTTTTCTCAGTGACCAGCGCCCTGTAACTGTCCAGCCCAGAAATGAGGACTTTCTCCCCTTTCCCCAAAGCCCCTTGGTTCTCAGCACTCATCCTGTCTCCTCAAGCCCTCTCATAGTTCCCTCCCAAGCCTCACTTCCTCAACCCTCACCCTGATCACTCCTCTGGATTAGGGCAAAGCCTTCTAATGGGGCTGTCCGACTTGTTTATCGCCGTTCTAAAGGGCAAAGGGAGCCTCCACCCCGCTTCAGCAGCGCCCCTTCAGCTTTGGGATGAGATGCAAACACATAAACCAGCAGCCAGAGCTCCCAGGGAGTCCCCTCACCCCAGGCCTGGTCCCCATGGGCCCCAGGCCTGTCACGCCTCACCTCTCTGTGCATGCCGTCCCTTGTCCAGCACTCGTCCCTTCTCTGCTTCTCATGACCAACTGCTGCTTGTCCTTTAAGGCACAGCTCTGGTGTCATCTTCTTCAGAGAGACTTCTGTGACCTACCACTTTCCCATTGCTTGGGTTAGGAGCCCAACTGTTGTCTTGGCGCTTGACCCAGAAGGGTCATGGAAAATCCAGAAGGGTCAAGTCCCTCCTGGGAAATAAACGTCTTGAAATAAACGTCTGTCATGGTGCATTAAAGTGGCCTAATTACTTACTATCTTTCCCTGTAACCCTGAGCTCCGTGAACGGGAGGTTTGTCCTTATCCATGATACATTAAGTACATATTTACCAAGAGTCTACTTTGTAAGCCAGGAACAGAGCTAGACACTCAGGATATAAAGGTGAAGGGAAAAATGAGCACCGTCCATGCACCCAAGGAACTCAGAGTCTATGCAGTGATGGGGAGGAGCACGGTATTATGGGCGCTTCCGGAGCCTCCGCTACTAGTCAGGGTTCTCCAGAGAAACAGAACTAACAGAGTCCATATCTAAAGGGCTGACAATTAAGTTTGCAAATTCACCCTGGAAAAAGTGCTGCACACTATGTACCCCACTGCTGAATATCACCACAGTCACCTTCGAAGTACTCCCCTGTGAAGCTGTGCACTAACCCAGTACCTTGTCCATAGTTCAAAGCAATTTTGAAACTCTTTCTGGAATGGCCATCTAAACTATATGGCCATCAGTCTTTGGATTACCCTTAATGTCCTGAATGTCATAAAAATGCCTTCCTTTCAATATTTCCTTTATCTTCAGATAAGAGGAAAGTCATTAGGGGCCTGATCAGGTGAGTAGGGAGGGGGTTTCAATACAGTTATGTGTTTATTGGCTAAAATCTCCCTCACAGACAGTGCCCACATGAGCATGGTGCAAGAGCCATGAGTTGTTGGTCAAGTTTTTTTTTTTTTTTTTCTGGAGACAGAGTCTCATTCTGTCACTCTGTGTAGAGCACTGTGACATCATCATAGCTCACAGCAACCTCAAACTCTTAGGTTCAAGTGATCCTCTTGCTTCAGTCTCCCAAGTAGCTGGGCCTACCCACCATGATGCCTGGCTAGTTTTTGTATTTTTGGTAGAGACGGGGTCTCCCTCTTGCTTAGGCTGGTCTTGAACTCCTGAGCTCAAGCAATCTGCCTGCCTCGTCCTCCCAGAGCACTATGATTACAGGTGTGAACCACTGCACCTGCTGGCTAAGATTTTGTTCAGATTTTCCTACCTGTTTCTCTATCGGTTTGTGCTTCTCAGCTGATGATTTTGATGCACAGTTCAGTGAAATTTTGCAATGTTTTTATCAATCCTGGTTGTTACTGGCCACCCAGACTTCTCTTCATAAGCGATGCTTTCTCTCCCCTCAGAAAAAAGTTTGATCCGTTTGTACCCTGCCATTTTCTTCATGGAATTATCCCCATAAACTTGGACTAATATGTCCCAGATCTCACTTCTACTCTTGCCAAGTTTATCAAGAAATTTACAAACGTTTGTTTGTTGCTCTTATTCAAGCTCTAACAAGCTCAAAACCGCATACAAAAACATGCAAAATTGGTAATGAACCCCACTCAGCAAGACACTGGCACACATGAACATGAACACAATTGTGAGACACTCAGACACCAAGATTATGAAACCTTACTGAGCTGTTTGCACAATGCTGCCAATGTAAGCTCATGGTGGCAAGTTTGTGAATTTAATTCTCAGATCTTCATATATCTATATCTAGAGAGAGTGATTATAAGGAATTGGCTCATGTGATTATGGAGGCTGGTGAGTCAGAATCTGCAGTGTGGGCAGTGGACTCAAGACCCAGAATAGCCAGAGTGAAGTTCCAGCCCAAAGGCCAGTAGCCTGGAGACCCAGGAAAGCCCATGTTCCAACACCAGTCTGAGGGCTCTTTTGGAGAACTCGTTTTTGCTCAGTGAGGCCAGTCTTCTCATTCTATTGAGGCCTTTAACTGACTGGATGAGGCCCACCCACATTATGAAGGGTACTCTGCCCTACCCAAAATTTACTGATCTAATGCTAATGTCATGCAGAAACACCCTCCAAATTAACACACAACACTAACCATCACAGTATCCTGTCCTGAACTGGGAGGTCAGGAATCTCTGCATAATTCTGAGATCTGAAAAGTGGGCCAGAGGAGGTGTAGGGGGAAAGAAGGGAGGGCATGTCAGGTGGAGAAAACAGCCCGTGCAAAGGCCTGTGTCAGGAAGGAACAGGATGCCTCGGGGAATCTGAAAGAAGGCTAACGTGGCCAGAGGGAAAGAACAAGAGAGCAGGACGTGAGATGAGTCTGGATAGGCCACAATATGAACCTGGGGTCCCACTGCAAGAGCATCAGGAAGCTATGAGGTGTTGTCAGGCAAATGGGTCACACGATCAGATCTGCATGATTTGCACATTGAAAAGTTTCCTTTGGTGGCAGTGGGGAGCAGTGGGTGCAGGCAGGAAAGCATAGCCCTGGGGAGCCTGGGAGCAGAGAGGAAGGCAGCTTTTGCTGCCCACCTCTGGACTCCCAGAGCAGGGTCTGCTGATAGACTGTGTATGGGGCCGATGGGGGCAAGGGGGCTAAAGCTGCCTGGAGCCCCCACTGTGTGCTCTTGGTGTCTGGCACATAGCCAGCGCTCAGTGAGTCTTACTGTGTTTCTCTTCCCCCTGGGTTTCTGCCGCTGCTAACCTCATAGGTACTTGTAAGGAACAAGTGTGCTAGTGCATCACTGGGCACAGTGGCTGTGTCCCATGAACAGGCAGAGCAGTCTGGAGGCCCATCTCCTTCACTGAGCCGTGGAGACATCTCTTAGGGCACATTTGTCCTCATGAGGCCCTGAGCACCTCCTCTCTTGGGCACGGCTGGCCCAACCCTTCATTCAGCAATCACAGAGGGGGCCATATGGAGTGGGTCAGGCTCCACATCCTGAGACCTCCTCTTGCATTTCCCACCTACCCATGACCAGTGTGTTCCCCAGCGAGATCCCAAAACTCTAGCCCCAGGCTTTTCTTCTGGCTTGGAGAAGCTATCCAAAGTCTGGTGGTTACAAGAACATGGTAAAGAAAAATCAGGGTGAGTGGGTAGGACAAGAGGCCTGGTTAGAGCTCCAGCACTGACCATGCTCAATGTTGGGCTTTGCTAGAAGGTTCAGGCTACCACTGGCCAATTAGCCCTCAGGAAAGCATTTTAGGTCCATTGCTGACTTTCTAGACCAGTGTTTTTCAACCTTTTTTTTTTAACTCACGGCACACTTGACCCTATAGTTAAACTTCCACGGTATACTTAAGGCCATGTTGATTTAAAAAAAAAAAAAAAAAAAAAGAGTAAACAAAAGAATGTACTTTGAATTTCTTTCAAAAATAATTTAATTAATGATATTTAAAAAATTTCAGGGCACACCTAAGACCCTCTCACGGCACAGCAGGTTGCCATAGCACACCATTTGAAAAATCACCGCTCTAGACACTTCCCTCCAAGACTGTGAGAATAGGAATAAGAGGAAAGCTGGGGAAGGGGGAGACTCTGCTCTTCTCTGCAACCTTCTCCACTCATCCCATGAGCATGAACTTCTCTGACATCAGTCGTCACCCCAGACTTCCTTGAGCAGCAACACTCAGGTGTCTGTTATGCCCAAAGAGTCCAAGTGACTCAAGCAGGCACAGAGCTGGAGGGCTGGGCTGGGGATATGTGACTGACAGAGGCCTGTCCTAGAGCGACAGACACTAGGGACAGGGATGGAAGCGTGTGCAACCTCCCTGATGAGTCCTTGGCACTTGGTGCTGGGAATTACAGAAGCTGGAGGGGGGAGAGCCCATCTCTCTTCTTTTCTGGTATGAACGGAACCTTTTCTCTACTTCTATCTTCCTGTCACACAAAAGAGAGGGGTCAGGTGGGCAAAGCCAAACTTCAAGCCCACTCTCTGCTACCGAGTGAAACTGTACAACTGGATTTTGTAAAACACCCCTGAATTCAAATATCCTTTCCCTTGTGCTTCTTTGTGACTGTAATTCAGAAGAGGGGCCTGAAGAAATCACACACTGGGACCAGGATCAGAAGATGTGGCCACAGCACTTACACACAGGGCCCCTGCAGCCCGGAGTCGCCTGGTGTCACATGTGGCACAGCACTGGACACCCTAAATGTTATGGGGATCAGGCCTCAGGAAAACTCCTGTAATGGGGTGGGAGCAGACAGGGAAAGCTGTTTCTGCAGTCTACCTCCTGCCTCCTGGAGCAGTGTCCTGCAGAGCCACACCACAGTCTGCAGGCCAAAGCAAAAATTAGTAATACTGATCCTGTCTGTATTTAAAATTAATTTGAAAAAAATAAAATAAATAAAATAAAATTAATTTGAATATTTTGTTCAGAATGAATTTTTTTGGCTTTAATTTAGATTTTCAAAAACACTGCATTAAAATATTATTTAAACAACTGAGTTTAGCACCCCCTTAAATTTTATACCCAGAGGTGATGCCTTCTTCACCTCATCTTGGTCCAGACTCTTGCCCAGAGAGTCCCAGAGCTGGAAAATGTATGGCCAACATCCATACATTTTGGTGAGCCATGTACCTCTCTCCTTTTCAAACAAGTTTCCCAGAAAGACTGGAGGGTCCTTGGGAAAGTGGAGCTGCCTGCAGCACCAGTCAAATCCAGGAAGGACAGTGTCTTGCTTCATGGCCTGGGCTAGAGTGATAGCTCACAGTAGCCTCAAACTGCCTGGGTTCAAGCAATCCTCCTGCCTCAGCCTCCCAAGCACCTGGAACTACAGATATGTGTCACCATGCCTGGATAATTTTTCTATTTTTGGTAAAGACAAGGTCTTGCTTTACTCAGGTTGGTCTCAAACTTAACCTCAAGCAATCCTCCTCACAGCCTCCCCAAGTGCTAGGATTATAGGTGTGAGCCACTACACCTGGCTGCCTTCCAGGGCTGAGAACTTCATCAACAAATGTGGGTACTCTATGCCTGGTCTTCTGACCACTGGCTTCCGCTCTCTTTGAAGGTAGGAAGGTTTCACATTGTCATCATTTGTGAACAGAATCCTTTCAATGAATAATGAATTGAATATAAAACAGCTTCTGGCTCAGAGTTATCTGCAGTCTTATATAGAGACAGGCAGGGCCGTTGGTGAGCTAGATGGGTCAGATTCATGAGCCCTTGGATAAGAATTTCGAGTTGTCACACACTGCACTGATGTTCTAGCTGGACCTTAAAGCTGAGGAGTTCAATGCTCAGGCCTCTCCCATCTCTGACATGTCCTCCAGACTCCCTTCTATTCTTGGGCTTTCTTCTCAGTCACTGTCAATCCTAGTTCCTGAGGCCTCAGGCTTTTTCCCATAGTTGGCCAGGGCTTGGAGGGCAGGCAGGTGCATTTCATTGCTGCCGTCCATAAGGGACTATTATGCTGCCGTCCATAAGGGACTATTATGCTACTTGAGGGAAATGGCTCCCAGACTTAGCCTAAATGACAATTCCTCCAACTCAACGATATTAGCATCAATTTAACTCTCCCCTTTGCCCCTTCCCCTCCCATCCCGCATCCCAGTTCCATAAGCAGGAGCAGCCCAGTGAGAGAGAACCTCATGCCATCTGGATTCTCAGCGTAGTCTCTCCCTGTTTTATCTCGGACTTACTCCCTTCTAAATTCTCAATAAATCCAGGCCCTAACTAATTACATCTGCAAAGACCCTATTTCCAAATAGAGACATATTCTGAGGTTCCAGTTTGACATGATTTCTGGGGGGAAGCTGTTCAATCTACTGTACTCTCCAGTCAAAGCGTGTACATCTCCTGGGTATTTGATCTTAACCTGTCTATTGTCCCTTACATATTTTATGTAGACAAATGGCTGGAATAAATATTTTTTGAAAATTAAACATCAGATTTGATAGATTTTATCAAATTTTATCTGTGGTTAAAATTCATGGGCCATGAATCTGGCCAAATGTCTGCCAGCGTGATTGAATACTACTGAAAAGCAACCCATAGTGTAAATCCTGGAAATACCTAGTATCAATCCAGGGCAGGCTTACTCCATGCTTTGAACCCAGGCATCGGTGTTGTGTTTTAATTAATAGTTGCATTTTATTTCATCTTTGCCTGATGACATCTTTGAAATACACATTTTAGACTTTAATTATAGCTATTTCTAAGCTTGCTTTTTCTTCAAAGTTTATTGGTTAGAACTAAAGGCAGAGGAAAGCTAAGATAAAGGGAAAGGTATTTACATTTGAAAAGTAAAATTCTTTACCAAAAGAATCTTCTTTTCTTGTTACATCTGATTACTAAAAACACAATTTTTCACAAATATAAAATTAATCTATACTCACTGCAGAAGGCTTGGAGAAAGCATATCAGCACAAAGAGAAAAGAAAATGCTCTGGTAATCACAATAATCAGCATTAACTGTTGTTAATATTTTGGAGTGTGCTTTTTCTGCCTTTTGTCTAATCATATGCACACGTAAATATGAAGTGTAGTGCAAAAGAGATCTATTTTTATGCATACATACTCACAGCTACACAGAACTGTAGCTGCTTCTGCCTTTATCTCAAGGAAGATTTTTTTTTTTTTAATTTAGAAACATTCTTAATGGTTCTCGTAACATGAAAATGGAGAATGCCTCTTACCACACTCATTTCCAAGGCCTGGGAAGAGAGAGTGAAGCTAGGAGGGTAGTGATTACTCTCTAAAACAGGAGGAAACTCTGAGTTATTTGCTGGCAGCTCAGGAGACCAGGGAATACGGTGGGCCAGGAAGTGCAGAGCAGGCCCTGAGGGCTGGGGAGGAGCTGTGGCCACACAGAAAGGGAGGAGTCCCTGGAGGAGCTACAGCCAGCGAGCACGGCCTCAGGCAGGAATGTCTGATGCTGCCTTTGGAGAGGTTTCTGGCCCCGGGCTGGTGGTGCGCTCCACGAGAAGAGGGCACCTGCTACCACGGCACACAGAGTATGTTGCAGTAAAGACCCTTGTACTGGCAGTGTTGCCCACATCTCTAATTATTTCCTTTGAAATCCTAGAAGTGGAACTAAACTACAAGGGCTGGAGAAGCATTCCGAATATTTGTCTGACGTTATCAAATGTCTTCTCAAAAAGCCGTATCAACACCTCTCACCACACTTATTTCTGAGGCATGGAAAGAGAAGGTGAAGGTTATTATTTTATTCTAATAAGCCAAATATCTTTTCCAAGACTGGGTATCTTTGATTATTGTATATTTTCCCACAGTTTATAGTTTAAAAAATAGCACATGACCATTTCTAGTTTCCCCCCTCGCTCACTACTTGTAAGGTTGAACACGTTTCTGCCGTCTGCATTTTTCTTTTATGCATTGCCCGTGTCCTTTAGCATATTTTTCCTACTGGGAGGCTCATCTTTTCCTTATTGATTTTTACGATCTCGTATAAGAAGAACATTAGCTCTGTTGGTTAAGACACTTCAGACACTTTCTCCTTATTTGTCACTTGAGTTTAATTTTAGTGATGGCACTATAAGACCCAGAAATGTCTTAAATCTAGATGCAGACTTGTCTATCTTTCCTTTTACTCACCTCTCCTTGGCATTACAGTTTAAAAGACCTTTTCAAACCCAAGATTGTATGTTTTTGTCCAGTTCTTCTATGGTTTCTTTTTTTTTTTTTTTTTTTTTAATATTCAACTCTTTCATCCATTTGGAATTTATTTTGATATAAGGAACAGGGTGCAGCTTTAGCTGAATTTTTCTCCTAAAGGTTAGCCAGTGATCTCAGCACCCTTACCCATCTATCTTACTCCACAGATTTTATCCTGCATTATACTGAACGCTCAAGTGCGTTTTGGTCTGTGTTTCCCCAGAAGAGACATTCCAATATCCTTTCTCTCTTTTAGCTTTAGCAATAAACTTCCACATTTTTCTGGGCACGTGGTTCTTTTAAGGCAGAACTGCGTTTCACAGCCTCCTTTACTGCTCGCTGTGGCCACAGTTCCGGCCACTGAAATAGAAGGACTGTTGGATGTGACTTTCAGGACAGGTCCTGCATGAGAGAGGCCTGGCTCTTCTTTGGCACTTTTCCTCCTTTCTGACAACTGTAGATGTGATGACAAGAATTCTGGCAGCCGTCCTGGGCCATGAAGTAGATGCTACTTGGCGAGTTTTGTTGCAAAATAGAAGTAGTCTTGGTCTCCAAGGAGTTCTTAACAATTTTCCGTTGAGCGGTTTTAGGGGTAGAGTTGGGGTGAGGGTCCTACTCAGGGAAAGCTTTCTTAGTACAGAAAGGAGAGAAAAAGAGCAGAGCGGAGTCTGACCAGGAGCCAGCTCAATTTTCACAGTTTCAGGAGGCTTCTATTATCCCTTATCAGTAGGGTTGACTGTGGGAGGGGGTTCCCAGAGGGACTAATTTTTGCACTCAGGGCAAATCTAGGAGTTACCCCCTTAAGAACGGGTCACCAGCTGGGGCCAGAGTAAAAGTTACTGTTCCCTTGTTTCCCAAGAATGGTGGTCTCGAAGCATTCCGGAGAGTTGGCAGGGGGTTTACCACGATCCTACAGATTGGTTCCTGGCCTGCTTTTTCTCACCAGCTGTTTCCTAAAATGGCTGCACTCTTGTCAGGGTCCTAAGGATTCCTTTCCCACATCTATCACCCATGGATTGCTTATCTTCTAATATGTTATGGGTTATGTAACTTGGGTTACACAACTTGGGTTATATAACTCAAGTTACGCTATGTCCCAAGCGGGACTGTAGGAGACCAGAAAACTGCACCTCAAAATATGCCTCTTTGATATATTGATTGTTTTAAGCTGGTTATGTTTAGAAACTGCAAACACAGGAGTTGCCCTGAAAGGTCACCCTTGTGTAGGAACGGTCTACCCCTATCATGGAAACCTCTGTTTGTAAGAGTGTCTTCCTCTCTGCACCAAGACAAGGACTAAATCACTAGAGAGTCTTACCAGTGAGGAGACATAGACTTAAATCCAATAGCCCATCTCAGGCTTGTTCTGTGCTGCTAAGTAAACCCTCTTACTGAGGGTTTTCCCCACATGCTTCTTGCTTTGTCTCAGACAAAGATGGCATTTCCACCTAACGCTTAAATGCTTTCCTTGAGAGCTACTCTAGAGACTTACTCATTTCACTGGGTTTTCTTCCATATACACAGAAGCTACCCTTCATAGTTAGAGAGAAAATAATTTTTCCTCATCTGCCAACTTCTATCTTATTTATGTTATTTTTATGTTAATTTTTGAATTAGTCATTCAAAGTGGACCTATCCAGGAGAAACATGTAGTCCCCTGAGAATATTACTTGACTGGAAAACTGTTAGGTTTTCCCTGGGGTGGGAGATAAAGCCATTCCATTTGAATTAGAAGGAAAGGCCATCCAAGAGGCTGAATGACTTGAAGATACTCTGGTGGCAGAAATATAGGTAGCAACTATACTTCATCATCCTATTTGGTTATTAGTTTTAATTTTTGGTTATTAAGAGACTGGCTCTACAAACAGACAATGGGCAGACCATATACGACAAAAGAACTTTGACTTACAACCTTTGCAGCAATGAGCCCTGAAAGTCAAACCAGAACCTCTGCAGGAATTGGCCAATAGCAGTCAGGACTAAGTTAATGATAGCCAATGCTCTGGAAGTTTTGTCCCCACTTCCAACTCAGGACCAATGAGAGAAAGCCAAATGAGTTCTCTCAAGCCAATCACATCAGATGCTTCCAGTTAGCCCACCTCCTGCTTCCCCATGCCACAAATCTATCAAAGTGTCTTAGATCTGGCTGCTGTAACAAAATACCATGCTGGGTCGTTTATAAGCAACAGAGGTTTGTTTCTTACAGTTCTAGGGGCAGGAAGTCCCAGATCAGAGCGCCAGCATGGTCAGGTTCTGGTGAGGACCCTCTGGGTCTCAAACTGCTGAATTCTTTTTGTATCTTCACATGGCAAAAAGAGGAAGGCAAGGAAGATTTTTGGCCTCATACAAGGTCACTAATCTCATTCATGAGGGCTCCATCATCATCTAATTACTCCCAAAGGCTACCCCTTCAAATGCCATCACTTTGGCATTAGAGTTTCAACATATGAATTTGGGGGGCGGAGGAACATTTAGTACCTTGTGCAGAGCACACCTGAAGCCCCCCCACCATACTATAAAAGTCTGCCTACTCCCTGCCTCCTTATGAGTCTGCCAAATGCAATTGATGGTGGCTGATCACCTGCAAATAGCAAAGTCAGATTAAATAGCCTTTGTTTTCATTTGAGTGGTCTTTGTTTATTTCTGCAGTGTTCTTGGGTTTTAAAGGCAATTAAGACTTCCTTTCCTTTCTGATATGTTTATTACATTTCTGATTCTGATAGATGTTATATTCAGATAGCAGCACATTTATATTTGTCTTATTGCAGAGAGTTGAAACAGCCATAGCAAAGGTATATAATAGTAGGAATGGCAACCATCTTTACCTTGCTGTTTACTTTATTGGGAATATCTCTAAAATTTTCCCTTTAAATACAGTATTGCCTGTTGGGTGGAGGTGGATATTTCTTCTCCTGTTCCATAAGTATATTTTTATCTCTAGTTTACTTAAGTTTTTCTTTTTTAATAATGGAAAAATATGTTCTTAGTGTCTATTGAGTTCATCTTTTTCTTCTTATGGGTAATATTATATTAATAGATATTATAATTTCAGTACTTGGATTCTTATAAAAATAAACCTACTTGATCACAGTGCATTATTCTTTTATCACACTGCTGCATTTAATTGGCTAATATTTTATTCAGGATTTTTGCATCTATATTCATAAGTCAGGTTGGTCTGTAATTTTCTCTTTTTGGTGCTATTTTAGTCAGATTTCTGACTTAAAATCTATTTCGTGTACTATTAATACACTAGAATCTACTTTTTTGGATGGCATTAACAACTGGCTATTAATTTAAAATATATTTTTTCTGTCATTTAAGGAACTATCTATCTTTGGAAGATGCAATTCTTTGGCAATGTTTTCCAATTTACTCCATGTTTGTTATTATCTTCAGACTATATTCTCTTGAGCCAATTTTGATCACATATATTTTTTTCCATAAATGTACTATTTTATTAAGATTTTCAAATAAGGGTCGCCCACTGCTTAGTGGTTAAGGCACTGTCCGCATGCTCTGGGGCTGGTGGATTTGAACCTGCCCCAGGCCTGCTAAACAATAACAACAAAAAACAGCAGGGAGTTGTGGCTCCGCTACTAAGCTGAGGCAAGAGAATCGCTTGCTTCAGGTTGCCGTGAGCTATAACACCACAGCACTCTGCTGAGGGTGACAAAGTGAGACTGTCTCAATTAAAAAAAAAAAAAAAAAGATTTTCAAATAAGTTGGCATAAAGTTTTACATAGAAATATTTTAAAAATTTAATCTCTCTGTGCATGATTATAATCTTTAGTTTTAATGTGTGGCTATAAACATTTTTTTCTTTTTCCTCCTCTATAGGTGTAGACTTTTTTTTTTTTTTTTTTTTTTTGAGACAGTCTCACTTTGTTGCCCTTGGTAGAGTGCTATGGTGTCATAGCTCACAGCAACCTCAAATTCTTGGGCTTAAGTGATCCTCTCACCTCAGCCTTCCAAGTAACTGGGACTGTAGGCACCCCCCACAATGCCCAGCTATTTTTTTAGAGATAGGGTCTTGCTCAGGCAATCCACCCACCTTGATCTCCCAGAGTGCTACATTACAGGTGTGAGCCACTGTGCCTAAGTGTAGACTTAAAAAAAAAAAAAAGATGCTTATTCTATGTATGGTTTGGGTTTCCCCCAGAAGACAGGATTTGAGCTCATGTAATGTCTTTGGTTGGTGCAGGATGACACTGCAGAGGAGCTGAGGTGACAGAGGGGTGGAAAGCAGCCCATAAAGGGGGGATTATCCAGTCACTGTGGGGATTGTACTGATCCTGGGAGTATCTGGGGAATAAAGTGTGCCTTGGTGGCTCCAGTCCAGAGGTGGCTGAATGGTGCTATTTATACAGCAATCCTGGCAGTCTCTGGTTGAAGGTGTCTGTTGGAGGTAGAGTGGGGGGTGTCAGGTGTTGGGTCATTGGCACTTACACCCTGTCTTGGGCAGAGGTAGAGGTTTCTTACAGCCTCAGGAAAAGCTGTTGGAAATGGAATGCAGGTACTGAGACTGGAATTCTTCTGGAAGACACCTGGGTGATGTGGTGCCAGGCACAGGAGACAGACCCTGCTACAGACCTCTGCACTTATTCATCAATTCCACTCATTCATAAATTTCTCCCTAGCTGCATCTTTTCACTTTATTAATTTATTTCTTCTATTTTTAAAGTTTAATTTAATGTTCCCCTTTCTAAAGTCTTGAGTTATACATTCACTTTATGTATTTTTATTCTTTCTTATTTGATAATAAAAGCAATTCAGGGCTCGGTGCCTGTAGCTCAAGCGGCTAAGGCACCAGCCACATACACCAGAGCTGGCGGGTTCGAATCCAGCCCGGGCGTGCCAAACAACAATGACAACTACAAACAAACAAACAAACAAACAAACAAACAAAAAAATATATATATATATAGCCGAGGGTTGTGGCGGGCACTTGTGCTCCCAGCCACTTGGAAGGCTGAGGCAAGAGAATCGCCTGAGCCCAGGAGTTGGAGGTTGCTGTGAGCTGTGATGTCACAGCACTCTACCCAGGGCGACAGCTTGAGACTCTGTCTCAAAAGAAAAAAAAAGCAATTCAGGTGGTTTATGAAGAATAATTGAGAAACTACCTGTAAAAGTACTTAGCACAGACTCTGGCACATAGGAAGTGCTCAGCAAATGGCCATGACTATTTTGAAATTTTGAGTGAGCAATTTGAAGTTGCTTCTGATTACAGATCTGGCTGTCCCTTCTTGATGCTGATGTGTGGTATTTTCATTATCAATGTAGTCCAAGGGTTCTATAAATTGTAGTTTTTGTTTCCTTTTTGACACATGGATTCATTTGAAGAGAGTTTCCAAACCATGTAGTTGGACGTTTCTTGTTTATGCATATTTTCTATTTCTGTTTTTACTGTATTATGGCATCAAATGTAGTTATATAAAATTTCTGAGTTTGAAATTTTAGTGTTTTTTTTTTTTTTTTTTTTTTTTTTGAGATGGGGTCTTCCTCCATTGCCCAGGCCGGAGCACAGTGTCACAATTATAGCTCTTTGTAGCCATTAAGTCTTGGTCTAAAGTGATCCTCCCACCTTGGCTCCTTCAGTAGTTGGGACTACAGGCATGTGCCACCATGCCTGGCAAAGTTTTTAATGTTTTGTAGAGATGGGGTCTTGCTATGTTGCTCAGGCTGGTTTTGAACTCCTGGCCTCCAGTGATCCTCCCACGTCAGCTTCCCAGGGTGCTGGGATTATAAGTGTGAGCCATTGTGCTTGCCTGGTAGTTTTTTGTGGTTTGTTCTGTAATCAATTTTTAGAACTATTTCATGGACACTGAAAAAGATAGTGTGGGTTCCCCCCGCCCCCATATTTTCTAGGTGCATCCCAGCCGTGACTTTTTTCTATAGCTTTATGTTTGTTTAATTGCTCTGTCAAGGACTGATAAAGTTGTCATAGAAACTGTGTTTTGTCCAGTTTAGGGATAAAGGAAAGCGGGAAGGGGGAGTGGGGAGGACGTTGGCAGAAGGAGGGAGGGCAGGAGGCGGGATCTCACCCAATGTGCACATTGTGAGAGTGCATGACACAGCCCCCTGGGTGAGGAGCTCCTCTACAAATCGAACTTTACCCTGGAAGTGAGAACAATGTAACCTAAAAATTGTACTTTCAAATTAATTTAAATTAAAAAAAATTAAAAAGAAAAAGAAGTTGTGTTTTGGTCATTTTCCTCTTATTACTTAGAAACTAACGTTTTATGATAAACATTTATTTCATACCTTGATTTGTATTAATTATCCTTTATTTTGTTTAATAGTTTAGGATTTTAATTCTTTTTGCTTAATATATCTTCTTATTTTTAAACATTAAGGCACTTTGTTTCAGATGTACCTCTTGTGGACAATGTACAGTCAGATCAAATATGAGGATCCTTATCATGTAACAAGGAAATGTAACTTGTTTAGATATTCTGTCACAGCTACCATGGTTAACCTTCTGATGAATTTGTCTGGATCCATGTATAATAAGAAAACAATATTTGGTCTTTGTCCTTGGCACAAAGCTCCTTTCTGAAACCCTTGGAGTTCTCTGAGTGACCCTCAGAGAATTTATGACATACTCCTTTCAACCATACCTGAGTTTACACTAATGAGGCACCTCTTGGCAGGGGGTCCTAGATCACTTCAAGATGGGGGCTGGTTATCAGAAAGACTGAGCCTCCATTGCAAGTTTGCAACTTTTAGCCCCATTCCCATTTCTGGGGAGGGGAGAGGGGCTGGAGATTGAGTGCAGTCACCAGTGGCCAGTGATTTCACCAATCATGCCTATGTAATGCAAATTTCATAAAACCCCTAAGTAATAGGGTTCTGAGATTCTGAGTTGAACACATTGACCTGTCAGGAGGGTCATACAGCCCAACTCTATGGGGGCAGGAGCTCCCATACTCAAGGCCCTTCTGGACTTCACCCTGTATGCCTCTTGAAGTGGGTGTTCATTTGTATTTCTTACAATAAATCAGTAAATGTGTGGAGAGTGGCTTCCTGAATCTGGGGAGCCATTCTAGCAAGGAGGATGGTGTGGGAAGCCTGACTTTGTAGCCAGGTCAGACAGAAATGTGGGTGACCCAGTGAGCTCTCTGACGCTTGTGACTGGCACCTGAAGTGAGACAGTGAGGACTGAAGCCTTAAACACCTGGAGTCCATCGCTAACTCCAGGTAGCTGGTGTCAGAGTTGGATTGGGTTGTAGGATGCCCTAGAATTGCAGAACTGGTTGGTGTGGGGGGAAAAGCCTAACACCTGGCAAAGATGGAAATCTGCTTTTAGTGTATGTGTTTGCTAATATTTTTTTAAAAATTGCTTTTTAGGCTACAGGGATTGGACTAGAGCAGTTCTGACCCGGCCTTGCTGACAGTGATGCCCCACAGAAGTCGGGGGTGTGCTATTGGTCTGCTGTAAGGCCCTTTGCTGTTGCTGCTGCTTTTTGTTTGCAGGAGCTGCTCATGCTCGGGCCCTCCTACCTGGTTTCTCACCAAGTCCCCTATGCTAGAGTGTCTTTTTCAGCCACCCCGTGGTCTGCCTTTGTGTCTAGACCTGGCCTCCCACATTGGGGTGTGTGTCAGATTTTCTCTTCTACTGTCACCATTGCAGAGCTGGGGGGAGATACAAAATCACCTTCTTCAGGGAAGAGAGGTGAAATTCACCGAGTCTTTCCCAGTCTGGTCCCAGGAACTCCATCTGGTGTCAGTGCATTGAAGCTTCTGGCTTGTGGTTGGACATTAAAGTATCATTTTTTTAAATGTAAAGATATGACTCTCATACATATATAAACTGAAACGTGTCAAAAATTTCATTCAACTAACACATTATTTAATGTGAGGACTGTAAGATGTTAAACCTGACTCAAAGAGCATTTGAGAAGTTGAACATACCTAGAGATACATACACAATTTTATAAAAAAGGTGTTAGTTTAAGATTGTGGGGTTAGATTTAAAAAGCTGAATAAAGAGTAGGCAATAAAGTGTAAACTTTAGGGTTATCTGTTCCACTGGACAGAAATTATTTACATTCTTAGTGGACAAAAAGCTATAAGGTAGCTTCTGTCCATAGAAATCAAGCCCAGTAATATACTGAAAAAACTTCAGACTTTTCCTTTTTTTGCAGATTTTAGCCTGGGCTGGGTTTGAACCCACCTTCTCCGGTATATGGGGCCGGCGCCCTACTCCTTTGAGCCACAGGCACCACTCCCAAATTTAGACTTTTCTTTTGCCTGGTCCTAAGTTTCAGATCATTTTTGTGACACACTTTTGCTGTTTTTCACTCCTTACCAGTTATTCTTTTTGGACTGGATGGAGACAGAGGATCTGTCCCCAGTCCTTTTGTTGTCATCCTTTACCCAGAGGAGCCAAAGAAGTATTCACCTTCTGTTGCAGCTACCCCCTGGAGAGTGTTTCATTTTGCTTATCAATGGACTATTGACAGGCTCAATATGGTCCTGGCTAAACTAGATGTCTCAGAGTATAAAAGAAGCTTCTCCAAAATTTATCACAAATGTCTTATTAATTTAAAAATGCAAACATAGAATCTCAAATAAAGGAGAATTATATTACGTACTTGTTTAGCTTAAATAAACCCAACTATGTACAGAGCAAGAGGATACTTTAGATGGAAAGGAATTTCCACCTGCTATTCCATGCAAGGAGACTATTCCATCGAATGTGGGTGAGAGGGCGACACAAATCTGCTCCCATCTCCTGTGCGATATCTTAGTGTTCTGAGGGTGATTCTAATGTTTAAAAGCTCATGCAGTTTTGAACCACGTGGTCCCTAAATGAAAGCCACCTACTTTAACTGGCATCATAAGTTCCAATCGAGAAGGGAAAAACCTGGGTGTGCTGGACTGTCAGTGCCAGCTTTCCTGGGATTTTCATGCGTAATTTAACATTATGCTTAATTTGCTGCATACAGTCTTTAGATGTTGTATTAGTTTTCTATTGCTGCATAACAAATGGCCACACATGGAGCTGAAGACAATGCATACGTTTATTAACTTGGTTTAGAGTGCTTAGAGTTTCACCTGGCTGCAGTCAAGAGTTTCACCTAGGCTTCATCTTCAGCTGGAGGCTCTGCTGGGTGGAAATCTCATTCCAAGCTCATTCAGGCTGCTGTCCAAATTCAGCTACTGGTGGCTGCAAGGCTTTGAGCCCCAGTGTTTTGCATGATGTCAGCTGGAGGCTGTTTTCAGGTCTTGGAGGATGTTCCAATTTCTTTGTCACTGGGGCTCCTACACAAGGGCTGTGACTTCATTAAGTCTGCAAGGAGAGACTCTCACTGACCTCAGGGGAGGCCTAGATTCTCTTTAAGGGGCTTTCACCCAATTCAGTCAGGTCTATCCAGATCATCTTTCTTTTCATTAACTCAGAGCCAACTGTTGTGGGACCTTAATTACACCTGAAAAGTCCCTTCACCGTTGCCACATCCTATGGGTTAGAATCAAGTCAAAGGTCCATGCCCACTTAGGAGGAAGGGATCAAACAGGAAATGGACACAGGGGTAGGAGTCATTTGGGTCACCCTAAGGTCAGTCTGCCACGAACCTCACCCCCAAAGCAGTCAGGGCCCAGACAGGAAAACAGCAACCACACTAGGTATTTTAACAGAAAGTGTTTAATATAGGATATTAAATGTTATTTGTGGAGTAAGAAAGCAAAAAAAGGAATAGTGATATACCAAAGGAAAAAGGGCAAGAAACAATCATTCCCCTCCCACCCCAGTGGCTGGGGGAACAAGGGTGTTAGGTCAGGGTTATCAGGAATTACAAATTTGGAGAAAAGTCCTTAACCCCTGAGTTAAGTCCCTCTCTGCCTAATCGTGCTTATTAAGGAGGGGCCCTGCAGAGCTCAGCTCTCAGGGAGAGTGGTGCAGCCTAGACAGTGCAGGTACCTCAGGGGGTATCGTGAGGCTTGTTCTGAGGTTGCTGAAAGAAGCCAGTGACAGGGGACCCCCTGGCTGCTGGGAGGAAGGACCATTGCTGGGTCTGCCTGTTAGGAGAAGCAAACCAACAGGAAGGACCATGTTTTTTCTCCTGACTTCCCACCTCTCTGTCATCTCTCTTGACACGACCTAAAGCAAGTAAGGTGGCCATGGAGAAATATGTTTGCAGAGTCCTGAACCCAGCATCACAGAACAAGTGTGAAAGAGGCGATTTGGAACCTAGAGACAATAGCTTAATAAGAAGCACTTCTAACCACTTTACTTAGACAGAGGTGTTGAGACTTAGGTCTAGTAGAAAATTCTGGACTTGACCTTCTGGTCTAGTGCTGATAACACTTGGATTCTAGGAGGTCAATGAATAATATCTCCTGTCTTCCCTGCCTGAGTTCTGAACCAATGAAGTGAGAGTCTCAATAAACAGAAGATGGTGATAAAAATAACAGTGTTATGACTAACAGAGTCTCTGCTCTTAAGTATGCAGTGAAATGTGCTGGCCTTGCTCACATCCCAGTTCTAACCTCATACCTCAAAGTGTGGGCCTCCCCTGTGGGGAGGATCCCAGGCTCATGGTCCAGAGGAGAATGCATCTCTCAGGTGGTGGGTAGGTTCCAGGGAGAGACAAAGGAACACCTGAATGAAGGCCATATTGGGGAGGAACTGGGAGGCCGGGTGGAGGAGGGAGGATACTTCCATGAAGCAAGGAGGAGAGAATGAGAATTTTCAAACTGATAGATTTGGAAATAAATTTGGTTGCAATCTGGCTCTGGTCAGAAATGCTATAAAAGCCGATTTTAGAAAATTAGAGGTACTGAAAAAGATTCCCATTTTGATCATTGCTCAGTGCATGTTGAGAGTATACTCACATAGTTGTGAAACCATCGGCACCACCCATCCCCAGGACTCTTTTCATCTTACTCATTAAACAATAACTCCCCACACACCCCTCACCTGGCCTCTGGCCACCTCTCACCTACTTTCTCTCTCTATGAATTTGACACCTCCAGGTACTTCATATAAATGGAATCATATAATATTTGCCTTTTTGTGTCTGGCTTTTTTGCTTAGAATAGTGTTCTCAAAGTCCATCCTTGTTGTAGCGTGTGTCAGAATTTTCTTCCTTTTTAAGGCTGAATAATATTCCCTCGTATGCACAAACCACATTCTGCTTGCCTATTCGTCTATCCGTGGACACTGGGTTGCTTCTTCCTTTTGGCCATTTTGAATGATACTTCTACGAACATGGTGCACAAATATCCCAGACGTGGAATTGCTGGATTATATGGCAATTCTATTTTTAATTAGAAACACAGGTTTCAACAGGCACTGTGAGCACTGTCCTGAGGTGGAGATGAGAGCCCGTAATGCACACACCATCCCGTCCACAGGCCCCTGAGTGGGGAATTGCCCACTTGGCCCCGAGGGTGGCACCTGTCCTTGAGTCCCTACTGCATCTTCAGGCCCAAAAAGTGGAGAATGGGCTTCTCGGGGTGAGGAGCCTTCACTTTTAGGCGCAGGGGGGTGAGCTCCACCCTCAAGAATAAGAGGCAGGAAGGCGGGGCCGGGAGGCTCACGCCTATAATCCTAGCACTCTGGGAGGCCAAGGCTAGTGAATCATTTGAGCCCATGAGTTGAAGGCTGGCATGAGCAAGACTCAAACCTTGTCTCCACTAAAAATGAAAAACTGAGGCAAGAAGATAGCTTGGGCCCAGGAGTGGGAGGTTGCTGTGAGCTATAATGCCACACACTCTACCAAGGGCGACAAAGTGAAACTCTGTCTCAAAAACAGAAAACAAACAAAAAAAAGGGGATAAAGGCATTTTAGTCCTCACCGACCAGGACCTGAGGAGGATGCTGGAGCCATTGAGGCTGCTAGCTTTGTCATTTTTGGTGTGCTTTGTTCTCAGTGCCTCTGTGATGATTAGCAACAGAGCCTTTCACAGGAGGTGGTCTCTGTGTATGCACGTGTGTGCTGTGCTGTGTGTGTCTTTAGGGACGGATAGGAGAAGGGAGTTGGGAGGGTTTTCCTGGTCTAGAGCCACTCTCGGGAAGACAGCAGATGGGTAGGGTCAGAGAAGAAAGGAGAGCAAGCTGAGCTTCTCATAGCGCCTGAGGCCGTGAGACCTGGGCGCGGTTGCCAGACAGAGGTACGTGTCCTGTTCCAAAGACTCGTCCAAATGGTGGAAGTTCACACTCTTGGCAGACTGTCGGGTAAACACTTTGGAGCAGATGGTAGGGATTAAAAGAACAGTCTGTGGCACGGCGGGCCCAGGTGCCTGCAGAGAAAGGCGCGATCTGCCTGGTACAGGGGCCTGTGCTGTGTCTGAGGCCAACTGAATCTGCTCTCTTGGTTTAGCCATATGTGTCAGTCAAGAGTTAAGGGTGCTCCAGGGATGTTCCTCAGCCAGCAAGACGGAAATGGAGAGCAGAGGGCAGAAGAGTGACGGAGCAGCGGTAAGGAGGTCAGTGCAGACATCCCTTCCCTGAATGTGTAGGTGCTGCCTCTAGACAGTTCCATTCAGCAAGGAGTCAGAGACGCACGGTGTCATAGAAATATGATGTGAGCCATGTTGAAAAGGGCAAGAGGAAACAGGCGAAATTTAATTTTAATAATATATTTTATTTAACCCGATAGATCAAAACTATATTAATACCCGCTCAATGTTAAAACTACTGAGCTATCTGACACGCATTGTTTTTATACTTGTCTTTGGTGTTTGGGGTGCATTTTATACTTATAGTATGCTCAATTCAAAAAAGCCACATTTCTAGTGTTGGAGAGACACATGGCTATGTGTGCCATATTGGACTGTGCAGCTCTGAGAGATCCAAGGATAATTATAATAGTATTTATTAAACAATTACTATTACACGTAGTGAGCCATTTAACACTCAAAGCAGCACTCCAAGGCAGCTGCTATTTACTAAAGAATACAAGGGTTTTGAGACCAGCCTGAGCAAGAGTGAAAGAGTGAGACCTCGTTTTTACTAAAAATAGAAAAAACTGAGGCAAGAGGATCTCTTGAGCCCAGGAGTTCATGGTTGTTGTGAGCTATGATGACACCATGGCACTCTACCCAGGGCGACAGCTTGAGACTCTGTCTCAAAATAAGAAAAAAAAATAAAAGAATAAAAGTGTATTCCTTGGTTTGTGGCCTCCGTCCTCCTTTAGAAACATCTCCTATTTCTGACTTGGCTTCCCTCTGTCATCATATGGCTAGTAAAAGGACCCTTGTGCTTATATTAGACCTACCCCAATGTTCCAGACTAATCCCCCATCCCAGGATTATTAATTTGATCACATCTACAAAGTATGTTTTGCCATATAACCTAGCATTGGCAGGTCTGGGGAGTAGGGAGTGGACATCTTGGGGGGACCGTTATTCAGCCTACACAAAGGGTGGCTGTTTTCACAATCACATAAGGAAAGCTAGTCTGGAACCACAGTTTTTCTGCTTCCTCCTCTTACCATCTGTGTCACTTAGCTCAGCCTGCTCCTGGGAGAGACTATCTCCCCTGCTCCATCAAATCTGTACCATTAGCCTGGCATGGTGGAGTGAAGTTGTAATCCCAGCTACTCAAGTGGCTGAGGCTGGAAGATTGCTTGAGCCTGAAGTTTGAGACCAGCCTGGGCAACATAGCAAGACCTCATCTTAAAATAAAATCTGCAGCCTTGGCTGCTACTAACAGAGACACACACACAGACTTCTTTCTCCTGGTGTCTCTTGTCTTCCTCAGCTCTGGCCCCTTACTGCCACGGAGCCCTCTGCTGGGAGTTCCACTGGTTTCTGTCCCTGAGGGAGCTGCATATTTATGGGAGCCCTTCTTCCTGCCTTTTGCTCCTCATTTTAGTGGAGGGAAGAGACTGGACAGAACCATTGGCCAGAGGAGGCATTTCTGTCCTCCTAGAAGGGACCTGAGAGGTCACTTAGCCTCACCAGCCCATCCCCCCACCTGCTCTGCCACTAGGATTAACTGCACTCTCAGTGTCCTGGCCAACACTGACTTTCAATCTGAGCTTGATTTCTCAATCAGATTATCTCCTTCCTGGCAAATGACATTTTGAGTAGATCTAAAGTCTTTTAATTGCAAGTAATAGAACTCAAGTTGAATTAAACAAAGCAAAAAATTTGGTTAAAAACCTCCCCTGGGGTGGGGTCTGATTTCTTTCTTTTCTTGACAACTTGAGGACCTCTTCTCTAGGAAAGGGGACTTTCCCTGTTCCCCTCTGACTTCCAGAACACATCCAGAGATGGTGATACTCCAGTCCAGGGCCTCTCAAATAACCACCTGTCACATGTGCCACATTCCACGAAGTCTGAAGACACACAGACTGCTTGTGGGCCTAGGAGGCAGCAGCTGGGCCTGAGCATAAGTTGATGAGAGAGGAGTCTGGCTGGGGTGAAGGACTAGCCAAGATACTGCGCTATAAGCTAGAAATGTCACTTTAATGTCATTATGTTTTACACACACATGCATGTGTATATGTTTACTCACACACGGGCATATCTAGACATGTTCAGTTACATTACATGAAATCTGAGCACTCAGGATACGCCGTGTATAACTAGTGTTGAGGATGCAGAGACGACTTTTTGCCTACCCACCAGATTTCCCTAAGGCACAAAGAATTGCAAGGACAGTTTGGTAAATGCCTTAAGAGATATTAGTAGATGCTAAAAATAACACAAAAAGAGGCATGGCTTCCTCTGCTTGTGTATGTCCAGGAAACTACTGGGGAGGGGGAATTTGAAGTGGGTCTTATTAGGAATCCAAGGTGACTGGGAGAAGTGTGAGCGTGTGTGGGGAGAAGGGGTGCTGGGGAATGGAGAGTTGTCTTTGTTCTAATTTCTTCTTCTTCTAAGGACACCAATCAGATTGGATGAGGGCCCACTCTGAAGGTCGCATTTTAACTTAATTACATTGTATACATAGATACCCTATCTCACATCCTGAGATAACAGGAGTTAGGACTTCAACATATGGATTTCAGAGGGCACAATGCAGCCCCTAACAGGAGGGAAGTAGCATCCTGTCTCTGCAGCCACCTGGCACATCAAGGGGCCCTGGTCCTCCGGTGTGTGTGGTGTGTGCTGCTCCTTCCTGGGATTGCTCCTGCCTTCCAACGTGGAGAAGGAAAAACACACACTGACGTGGAGAGAGTGATGGAGAGTCAGAGTGAAAAGTGGGCAGGGCGGAGGCTGAGCTCTCAAATTAGGTGCATGAACCCTCCTTAGCTCCTGCTCCCCAGGGGTCTCTGTTGACCGCCAGTGGAGAAGGTGGGCAGGTGTTGGGAATGAGGTTGCTACCTTTCTATCACTTGTCACTTTCAAAAGAGAACAGACAGCTGTGAGGTAAAGACATAAGAGGGCAGGGAGTATGGAGGCTGGTGGCGGGGTCTGGCTGGGAAGGATAACCCTAGGGAGGAAGGATACGGAGCCAGATGAGAGGACAGGAGTGGCCCCAAGGGCTCGGCTCCCTGTGAAAGGTGTCTGGGCCTGCCTGGGGCTGACTATTCTGCTGTGTGGTCGGGGTTGAACTCTCAGCAGAAGAAATGAAAGAGAATGGGAGACCCCTGAGCTGGCTAGCTTTCCACCACCTTTGCCTCGGTGTTGCTCAGAGGGTCCCAATCTTCTCAGATCTTCATTTTCCACTAACTCCTACCCTGTGCTCCATCCACACCACCCATCCCATTTTTCCTAAAACACCTGTGGTTTCCTGTCTCTGTGCCAGTTCCTTCCTGTGCAATTTATTGTACGTATAGCCACCTCCAAACCCCTTCCCAGTGCCATTTTTGAGGTCCCCAACTAGACAGGTTACCTCCCTTCTGTGGTAACAGTGATCTGGCGCTGGCGTCGTGTTTCCACTCAAGTGTTGTCCTGAGTGGCTAGACCAGGGCAGGTGACATCTATGCAAGTTGGTGTCCTCGGTTTTACCAGACATAGTGACTCGACTCCTGTATAGTGGGATTAAATAAACTTTTGTTGACTTGAAGTAAAAAAAAAAAACAAAACGTTGCCTAGTGGTGTTTTCTGTAGGCCATTCATGGTAAAGAGTTTCATGATGGTCTCTTCCAGCCAAGAAAATATCTTTCGGCTCCCACACTCTGACTTCTAGCTTGTGCCTTCTGAAGCTCAGACTGACCGAAGCACTTTGCTTTAAATTCCTAAGCTTGCACATTATTCACCAGAATGAGCTCACAGTTTCATCTAACCCTGCTCATCCAAGGAGATTTACATTATGCCGAACATTTAGGAACACCATAGAAAGAGCTATGATGTGGCTTCCTCCTATCTTCCTGGCAGCATTTGCATCTTCAAAGGAGAACTTGGGGAAGATGAACACCAAAAAGAAATCAGTGGACTTTCCTGTGTGCTGGGTGGTGTCCTACAGAAAGGTGATTGAGAGTGGTTTTGCCAAAACTGCTCAAACCATACCACCTTCAGGGGCAGGGAACCTGCAGCTTTGAGGGAACCTGTGGCCTTCCTGGTCCTTAAGTGGGGCCTTGTGATTGAATCCAAATTTTACATAACAAATTCTTTTATAAGAGGGATGCAACAGAGAAAATAAAGCTTTTCTTGCTTCCTTTGGTGCTTAAAAAAGAATTATCTTGAACAGAAAGTTGCAGGTTCTGTTCGTAGCCAGCATTGCAACCTCCCCTGCCCACACCGGTTTAATGGGTTTTCTACTCAGGGTAAGTGAACGGCAAACTCGGAAAACTGAACTCGATCAAATAGACATTGAAGGGAAGTGACACAGACCGCCCTAATGACACACATTTAATTGCTCATGCTGAATAGTCATAAATGGGCTCCCATCCCTCTGAACCAAAAACAATCCATATTT
Organism: Loris lydekkerianus; assembly: GCA_963574355.1. Lineage (NCBI taxonomy): Eukaryota > Metazoa > Chordata > Mammalia > Primates > Lorisidae > Loris > Loris lydekkerianus. The sequence continues at coordinate 144,457 of CAUYPK010016602.1, read as the reverse complement.
TCACACAAATTAAATATTTCTGGGGCCAGTTTGGGGGAAAGTTGGTACAGAAAAGGAGACGAACCCTTGTTATAAGAGGAGAGTCAGTTACTGCTCTATCTACATTTTTTGTAAGAAAATTCTGCCTTCTTTCTAGTAACCAAACTCAGAACCACTGATGTTGGGCCAGAGAAGGACCTTCTGGTGAGGAGAGCAGCTGGACCCCGTAGACTCGAGGTTCTCTCTGGTTTTGTGGTCCACCTTCCCTTGGGGTGTCTCCTGAGTTACTGCTGTCTACCATCTAGACTTTGGGGAAATTTGCTTCCCCTTCAACACAGCGCTGAGACAGGCATCTTGGTACTTTCGGACTAGTTTTGTTGAATACTAGGGAAAACAAAAGGGAAACTTTAAAAGAAAATGAGTGGCAGGAATCTGTCTTATAAGATTTGGTGTGCTCGTCTCTATCTGCCTCCCTTCTTAGATCCTGGACATCCTGGCATCTGTGATCCAGAGGACAGTCCTTGTCCATTGACCTCCCTCAAGGAGAAGCCTGGGCCCTGAGAGAGTAGGAAATCCTTTCACCTGCCTGCAACTGACCTCACCAGATCTAAGGATCCCCCTTTCCCCTAGTAACTGACATCAAAGTCAAGTTCTCTTCTACAGAGTTACCCACCTCCTCCCCCCTACCCCACTCCCATGCTTGTCCTTTCTGCTACTTCTTAGAGGATAGAGTCCCTTAGGTCCCACCTGGCCTCCTTTCCTTGTTTCCCTAAAGCAGGGAGGAAGGGAAGTGGGGAGGGGCATGCCATGGATGTCCAGACCCAGGCAGAGAAGTTCCTACACAGCTCATCAGGAACTGTCCACGGCTGGGTGGGGAGGGCGCTGGCACTCTCCTGATCCATGGGGGAGGGGCAAGGGAGCCCGCGTGCACCTGCCCCGTTTAACCACTCCGCCTGTCAGGAAGCCCTTGGTATCTGATCTCATCACCCTCACTTTTCTCCAGTGCCGGTCCCTGTGGTGGGGAGTTTGGTGAGCTTTCAGTTTTGTGTCCCTGCATGTATCCATGTGTATGCTTGAGTTCACGGTCCACCCTGCCCTCCTGGGCTGTCAGGAGGAATAAGATAGCTACGTGATTGGGAGGATTCCAGCTGGAACCAAACGTGTCGACAAGGAGGAAAACCCCATATATGATAGTGTCAGGGAGGGAGGAAATAGGAGAAGAAAAAGGAAAGGATAGAGGAGAACAGAAGGGAAAGAGGAAGGAGAGAAATGAGGGAGGGAGGGGGAGCAGAGGCCCTTCCCTGGCTGCCCCCAAGGCTGGAGGTGCCTCCATCCCCGGTGGGATGCCTCAGGCTGGGGGATGGAGGGAAAAAGTGACTGATTGGACCAGCTCCAGGGTTGACCCTGTCCCTCTGTCTCAGGCTGGCTGTGCTTTCAAGTCTGGCCAAACCCTGTATATGAAGAAGACACCCCGACTGTGCGGTGCCAGGAGAGGAAGCATTTAACACTGACCCGGGCAAGTTCTGCAAAGACAGAGAATTCCTTCATTTCTCTAAGGACAACCGGACTCTGTGTATGGGGACAGAAGCAGTGTAAAGCAGTACAGCTGCATGGGGCAGGTGACATCACACTGACCTCAGGGACTGCCATGGTTCAAGTCCAAGGCGAGTCACCAACTTGGGGGTGGGCAGCAGGTGGTGCTCAGAAGTGCATTCTCTATGATCTGTAGCTCCCTGAGCAGGACCCCTCTCTCTGCTTGCTCCTGATGTTGGGCCAATGTGTGGGGCCCTTAGGAGACCTGTGATGCTGAACAATGTCCCCCTATCTACAAGGGGCACATCTGGAGCCAGCAGAATGGGGCAAGATATCCTGGAGACGGGTTGGGAAGAGCCTGGACAAGCTGCCACTCACCTCAGCTGTGGACTAGAAGACCTCAAAGGCCCCTTCTCGCTCTGACTTTCAAGATTCTAGAAGGGCATAGCTATGTGGAAGTCATTTCAGAGCTTCTGGGCAAGGACTAGAGGATAGGTCCTGGGGATGAAACTGTCTCCCATGTGGGTCACAGGGCTTCAGATGGCGAAGTGCAGAAGCTCAGCCTTCAGCCTCCAGGGCTGTGCTATATAGGACCGCCCTCCTGAGACCCCGGCTTGCATCTCCCCTGGGCTGTTCCACCTCCTGTGCTGAGCCCATGATGGGAACCTGGTGACACACAGATTATCAGCCCAAGCCACACCCCCAGTGGTCCACCTCCTGACTCCTCTTCTCCTTCCACAGTGAGGGCCCCACCTTGCAGGGCAGGGGCTTCCACCCAGAGCTCTACATCCAGGGTCAAGGAGGGAGACTTTGGGCTTTGCTGGTGGGAGGTGGCCCCTGAATGGCCAGGTCCAGAAACAACCCCTAGCTGGAAATCAGGGCAAAGGGTAAGAGAGTTGAGGATGGAGACACTCCCCAGGGGATTGAACATCAGGCAGTGAGATCACCTAGGAGTGGGAAGAAGGGTCCCTGCGCTGGGGGGAGCTGGGGGCCTACAGGGTCAGGCTGACCCTCCTGACTCATGTGCCATCCCAGCTCTGTGTCCCGTCTTCTGCTCACTCCGTGCAATGGCCCCCTGACCCTGTGGAGGGAGAAGTGGCAGTGCTCTTCCATGTGGCCAGAGGGGCTCCCTCCACTGTACTTACTCTTCTGCCTCTCCGCGGCTGAGCCATCTCCCTCCTTTATGTAAAATCAGAGCAGGACCCAGGGAACTACTCCTTGGAGGCCCAGAGCCGTGTCTCCAGAGAAAGAGGTAAGTCCAGAAGCCTCCCTAGATGGTGCATCTTGTCCCCCAGCAGGGCTCTGCATGCCGGATCCTGGAGTAACAGCTTCCTCCTCACCCTCACCAGCCTGGAACAGACTGTGGAGGGCTTGGAGGAGGCAGACGTGGGAAGTCTCAAGTGTCGTGCAAGTAAGAAAGGGAAGCGGAAACTGCGGATCCTTGCAGAGAACCCATTCCCTGAGATCTTGCCAACTCTGAGCCATCTAGATCTGTCCTACTGTTAGGCTGCGGTCTGGGTGTGAGCGAGGGCACAGGCAGGGACACACGCCCATGGTGGATGTGAGAGGAGGGCAGGAGCTGGGGCCTATGTGCAGATGGGTTGGGGGGACCCACAGGGCCCTGGCATCCTCAGCTGGGCCCTCATTATCCTCTGGGGTCTATAGACACCCTCCCCTCAGAGCTGGCCACATTTCCTGCTCCCCTGTGCTGGGGTGAGCTGCTGGCAGGGACCTGTGTACCTCCCTGCAGAGGAGACTCCATAGCCTCACAGATGGATTTTTCAGGAACCCCAGGCCTCTTCTTCCCCAGGATGACTCAGAGTGCCTGGAGAGAAACAGTGGCTAGTTCTGTTTTGTCCAGGTGCTTCTGAAGATCCTAACAGCAGCTCTGAGGTGCAATAGCCCAGATGTCAACTATGAACCTGGCCCGGCGTCCTTCCCAAATGGCCCTGCAAGGCAGCCTGGACTCCCACCTTCCATTGCACATCCTAACCCAGTATGTTTCAACCTTTTTTTTTTTTTTTTTTTAATCTCATGGCACATTTGAACCAGTAGTTAAGCTTCCATGGCTCACTTAAATTATGTTGATCAAAACAAAGTAAAAAACAGAATATACTTACTGTGTGTTGAACTTCTCTCGAAAATAATTTAATTAATGAGCTTTAGAAATTTTCACAGCACACCAGTGAAAATCACTGATCTGACCTATAGCTGGGAGTCGTCTTTTACCCAGTAAAGTAGGTGACAGATGGGACTGAGTCAGGCTTGATCTGTGCCAACATGTTCACGCCTTCCTTGGTCTCAGAGGGCACTGACCAATGTCTCTCCTCACCTCATGCAGAGCTGAGCAGCACCTGGGGTCTCCTCCCACCCAGGCTACAACAAGCAGCACGGCCAGGCCCTCCCTCTGGAGTTCAACACCTAGGGACCTTGTTCTCAGTAGCGTCATTGTCAGTAAGGGGCACTCTCAGGAATCTGGTCAGCCTGACTGATCTGTTTTGATTGATTGGTTTTTGTCTTTTTTCTTTCTTTTTTTTGGTAGAGACAGAGTCATACTTTGTCTCCCTCGGTAAAGTGCTGTAGCATCACAGCTCACAGCAATCTCCAGTTCCTGGGCTTAGGCAATTCTCTTGCCTCAGCCTCCGGAGTAGCTGGGACTACAGGTGCCTGCCACACTGCCTGGCCATATTTTTGTTGCAGTTTGGCCGGGGCTGGGTTTGAACTTGCCACCCTCGATATATGGGGCCGGCACCCTACTCACTGAGCCACGGTGCTGCCCGGTTTTTGTCTTTTTTTCTTCTCACCTTGTTCTAAAGCTGGAATTTATATGGTGCCTAGGGAAGAATCAAGCTGCCCCAAAGAGAGGTCTGGCCTTTGCCCTTAGCTACTGGGTGATCTCTGGGCTCTGGAATGCCATATCTGGTAGGAGTGTCTTTGTTTGTCTAGGGGCCTTGGACTTAGTCCAGCAGTGAGTTTATAATAGGGGTTTTAGGCCAAGGAGTATCATTCTCACCTCTGGAGCGACTTGTGTCTAAAGCTATCAGCTTGGCCTTTGGAAGGGCTCGTGGCTCAAGGCCTGCCCTTGGGTAGTGTGTGATCTGACTCCAGCAAAATCTCTGAGGCCTGGAGGAACTTTCCTGAGTGGAAATACTCTGATGGCAGTGTCCCAACTCGGTGGAGAGGACATACTGTGTGCTTCTTTGAACTCCTATGTGCTTCCTCCCTAAGCTGGTTTTAATCCTCATCCTTTCCCCTAATAAGCCATACCCATGAGTAAAACAGCTTTCCGTGTGCTTTGTGAGTCCTTCTAGCAAACTATGTAAACCAAGGCTAGTTTTTGGAACCTCCTGAACTTGCAACTGGAGTCAGAAAAAAGGGTAGCCCTATGTGGACAGTGTTCTCACCCTACGCTGGGCTAAACGCTTACAAAATGCATGCAACTTCACAAAATGAAATACCAATCATTTAGGAACACGAAGTTAGGAGAAAGGAAGACAGGAAAATAAGTTGCAGCAAGGGACAAGCTCTGTATCCAAATGGCAGGTTTTGGTGTGCTCTCCACAGGAAGGGGGAGGCTGCAGCTGGGGCCCTGTGCTTTCTGGCAGCAAGTGCAGGAGGGCAACAAAGTCTGCTACAAAATCACAGGGCTGGCAGGCACCTGGCCCTGCTGTTTTTGCCATTGGGAGGCATCTTTTCTCAAGGGGGCACTGTGTGATGATAGTGAACAGCTTCTTTAGCCACGTTTTTCCATAGCCCTCTTGAATATTCCTGCTATATAAATCACACCCTTTTTCATAGGCCATGAACATTGCAGCAAAGCATGTCAGTGGGTGAGTCTGCATGGCCCCTGTGTGGTGTGCCTTGGGATGCAATGCTCTAATCATCCTGCTGAACCAGTTCAGTGATTTTCTGCGGGGGCTCCACCCCCCACTGACTCTGAGGACCTCTGTCTGAGCCCTGGTTATGTGTAGGAGCAGTTAGCACTCTTCTGTGGGATTTAGGCCATAAAAAAGGTGATCAACACTATTTCAAAGAATTTTGCATGGAGTGGGTGAGAGGCTTTTTAAGGGAAGTTTTTTTTCCCCAAGAGAAATCTTTTTGTAAGTCCAGTATGAAAATAGGTGAAATTCTAGCCATTCTAGATGAAAGGGAAGTGGAAGTGGAGGAATTCCACCAGCTAATGCTGCCCCATTTCTTTGCCCATTTGCAACCTCTGAGCAGATGAGGCTCCCTAGAAGCCTTAGGGCTCCAAGGAGTTGCCTTGGAGTTTGAGCAAAGTATAAGATGGGCTGTACCTTTTAAAGTCCAGCAACCACTGTTCTAGAGGAAGAACTGCACGGCCTGAGGGAATAGCTCAACAGGTGAGCCTTGGAAAGGGAAGATTAAAGCCTACCTCTGGTCAACCAGGGTGGCTATCCTACTGCTGGGAATTATCAATCCCAGGAAAATCCTTCTCTACACCTCTTCTTCCCCAGCCACAGAGCAGTTATAGTGGCTGCCCCTAAATCTTTCAGTTCTGCTTCTGTCCCTTTATTTCCTCTTCTACTAGTTTGAGGGGGAACCCCCAGGGTCTTTCCCCCGTCTTAGCCACCAGAGAAGGGGAACTCTCAGGTCCAGGAAATCAAGTCTCACACTCTGATGGCCCAAGCTCCACGCCTCCTTCAGTGTCCCAAGGTCAGAATCCCAGACAACCCCTCTCTCCCCTAGGTAGAAGGATTTGACCCAGAGAGCAGAGTGCCATGGGTGACATGAAACTTGTGACAAGCTCTTTGGGGAACTTGACAGGGAAGAGAGAGCATTTGTGTACTCAACGACAGAAGAGCAGACTTCAAGAAAAATGGCTAGTGTTCTTCAGTGCAAAAAAAAAAAAATAAAATTGGTGGAGGGAGAGGTGAGTAGTAAGCAGCCGGGGAAAAGAAGAAAATGAGATTGCCAGAGTGCCTTCCGAGTCCGGAGTCCTGAGTTGATACTTAGTAGATCAGAGATGAGATATGCAGATTATCCCTAAAGAAACAAATGATCAAATGAAGGGTTGTACCTTATTAGAAAATTGAGATGGGGTGGCATGGACCTGTCATAGAAGAAGAGTGGCCGAAGTATACCCTGACAGTGCCCATCCGGGTTCCATCAGCCAGACCACAGTCACACCGGAGATAGACACAAAGGTAGGTTGTGGCCCAAGTGTTGAGTTGTAGCTCATCTCCTTCCTCCATCCCCACGCTTCCTGGTGGCTGTGGACAGCTTCCCATGCTGACTGTGCACAGGGAGGGAGGAAAGGTTAGGCCAAGCTTGGTCTGAACACCCTCGCCAAGGGGACCGGCCCCTATCCCGCTGTGTTCCTTAATCCTCTTTGTGTTCCTCCCAGTACTTTATTACTTAAAGTTATCATTTGTTTGTTGCATTCTGCTTATCTCGCCGAGTGTCATTGATGGCTTAGAGTTTGAGCCTGTGCCATAGAGAATGGGGCTGAAGTGACTCAAAAAAAGATAAAAAACAAAAAATGCCCTCATGTGTGTAGATCCCCTTGGGGCAGCCTGCTGGACCTCAAAAAAGCCACTGCCCTGGGTTTCCTTTGTGCTTTCTTTGTGCACTTTCTGTTCCAGACACAAACTAATAATAACAAGTGCGAATGAACATAAATACAGATTAATTATGACACCAACCATAATAACATGTCCTGGCTTTCTATGTGCCAGGACACTGCCATATATACAGGGTGTCCCAAAGTCATCATCATAGGAAATTAACATATTTTACATGTTATTCATATTTTATATTTTTTATATTTATATATCAACACAGAGAAATCTTTTATATAATTTTGTAAGGAGTATTTTTTAAATAAAGATACCTTTAGCTACAATTTCCCATTTTTCCTATGTATGTGTGTATGGTGACCTTCGTGACACCCTGGAGTTCTGTTACATCTCGAATTGGTTTTATCAAGTAAAATCCTGCCAGCAAGACACCAGGAGACCTGAATTTTGGCCCCAGCTTTGCTATTAAACTGACCTTGAAAAAGTCCATCCACTGCCAGGACCTTTGGTGTTTGGTTTTTATTTGTTCCTTATAATAGTTTTTAATTTCTAAAATAAGGAGTTGGACATGATAAGTAGATTCTAAACTTGTTTTCTTTTAGCAGTAGTGCCTCATTTTTAAGCAAGTTCTGTGTCAGAAGCCCCAGATGTGAAAACATGCAAGCAGAGGGTCTCAGGGTGCAGCACCCTGGCCTTGCACCTGCCTCCCTGTGACAGTCCGTGACGTGGCTCTTCAGAAAGCCGAGGAGAACAGATTACAAGCTCCCAGAGCCCCCCTCATGTTCTCCAAATTGACTGAGAGTCGAGCAGAGAGCGTCGTTTCATGGCTTTACTCAGACGGAAAGAAACCTTTTGTGATTGGAGACAAAGGACATGGCTGGCTGGGGAACTTCCTCTCTGAACAGAAGAGCAGGTGAAGCATAGTGATTCCCAAACTCTAATGTTCAGCGGAGTCACCCGCGGACCCTGATAAACAGGTGAATTCTCAGGTCACGCCCCACACATCCTCCATCCTGACTAGGTGGGTGGAGTGGGGCCAAAGGAATCAGCGTTTTACTCTGTGTGCTGCAGGTACAAAAGCCTGCAGCTGGAGAGCAGTGAGCCTGAGGCAATCAGAGGAACACTGCGAGTCCATTATAAAAAAGGCAGACAAATTGTACTTAAGAGGTGAGTTGAGGGAAGGGTATGTGTGTGCATGAAGCACCTGGGATACAGGAGGCCTGAGAGACAAGGAGTGAGTTGTTCAGGCAGCGTGATTACAGGGGACCAGCCTGGTGCGTTACATCTATGCATGTGCAACAGGCTGATCTGGTAAACAGGCTGTTGGCACAGAAAACACGGATCTGAGTTGTACATAGCTGCCAGGTCTCCTCAGATCAGGGGCTAATTGGTGTTGCTAGATAATGTTTTTGAATAAACCTATTCACGTGTCTTATGTTAGAGACTTCCTGTGTTTTCTCTTTAATACCCACAGACCCCAGCCAATTACCAAGGGGCCCCAGGTTTTCATAATATCAAAGCCTGTGGTCTTTATGCTTAGCCAACCTTCAGTAATAGCCACCATTCTCATTCACCGAGACCTCACCATGTGCCAAGGTCTGTGCTGAATGCTTTCTGGGTGTTCTCTCATTTGATTTTCACATCTACCTTGTAATGTGGGTATTATGAGTGTCCCATTCTGCAGATGAACAAAGAAAGCAGTGTGGCTCCAGGTGCATGCTCTTAGGCACCACTCACCCCACTGCCACCTTCCAGATCGTTAGGGCAGCTTGTTGATCAGAAAAGCTAACAGCAGCCTTGAACTCTTTAAGGTTAGCTATCTCACTGTGATTCTTCTAATACGATTTTGCTACTGTTTTAGGGTAACCACATAATTTATCCTCCAAACCAGCACACTTTCTTTCTTTCTCCCTCGACCAAAACCAGGGCACTTTGCTGAGAGTGAAAGGGGGTACTATCAATCATTAGGCCAGGGCAGCAGCTTAAACTGGAACTGTCCCTAGGAAACCTGGACACACAGTTACCTCATCCGTTTCAAACTGCGTGCCTTCTCCTGCAATGCCTTTCCCTCTGAACTTCAGTTTCGAAAGATAACTTCACCTCTATAGAGAAAAAAGAAACCATCAGGCAGAGCCTGCTTTAACTTCTTGTCCCAATACAAACCTGTTTGCATCTCTACCCATGTTTTCTTCTCTCTCTCTCTTTTTTTCTTTATAGGCACCAAGAGCTTTTTTTTTTTTATTAACAGTAACTGAAACAACAAAACTGTTAAGTATTAAGAATAAGTGTCTTTCCATACCAGGTTTTGATAACATACACGTTTTATAATTTTAAAACAAGCCATGTCACATTTTAATTTACATGTAAAATTAATATATGTAATTAAACAACATAGACTTTTACAATTCTAAATACATGCTTTAGAAATCACTCCAATATCCAATTCATCTGATAAAATGTAACCAATGCCTCTTCTGTTGTATATCTTCTGATATATGGTTTCGAAAAATCATTTCTAAAGCTAAATTTTTGTGTGTGTGTGTGTAGCTTGGCACCTGTAGCTCAATGGCTAGGGCGCCAACCACATACACTGGAGCTGGCGGGTTCGAATCCAGCCCAGGCTTGCCAAACAACAATGACAACTACAACCAAAAAATAAAAATATAGCCCGGTGTTGTGGCAGGCGCCTGTAGTCCCAGCTACTTGGGAGGCTGAGACATGAGAATCACTTAAGCCCAAGAGTTTGAGGTTGCTGTGAGCTGTGACATCACGGTACTCTACAGAGGGCAACAAAGTGAGACTCTGTCTCAAAAAAATATATAATTATTTTTGCGAATGTTTCCTCCCTCCCTCCTTCCTTTCTCTCTCTTTCCTTCTCTCTTTCTTTATAAGAAAGAAAGAGAGAAGGAAAGAGAGACTTTGTCACCCTTGGTAAAGTAACATGGCACCATAGCTCACAGAGACCTCAAACTCTTGGGCTCAAGCAATTCTCTTGCCTCAGCCTCCTGAGTAGCTAGGACTACAGCTGCCCACTGCAGTGTCTGGCTATTTTTTTTTTTTTTTTAAGACGGGGTCTCCCTCTTGCTCAGTCTGGTCTCGAACTTGTGAGCTCAGGCAATCCACCTGGCTTAGCCTCCCAGAGTTCTGGGATTACAGGCGTGAGCCACAGTGCCAGCTGAATGTTTTCTTATTATAGTGGAGGACTGTCTAGTAGCCTAAGGCCAATTTCTCTTCCTCTTTCTCTTCTTTCTCAACTCCCTCCATCTTCTCCTCTCGGGTGGGGGAGAACCCTTGCTGCCGTAACCCTTGTCTTTTGTTACACTTTCAACCACTCTCCCCCCTGTCTCTACCCCTCAGAATTTAAATAAGTTCAAATTTCTCCAATCTTAAAAAAAAATCAGTATTAAAACTTTCCCTCTATGCTGTTTTCTCGTTGTCTCCCATCCTGTGTTTCCCCTCCCTATCAAAGATAACCCTCTTGAGTGCAGTATAACTTGTCAACTCTCCAACAGGTCTACCAGGCCCTAGTTAGCTGCCTCCGTCCCTCATTGTAGCCTCATCTAGACTCTTCGTCACCTCCCTTCCTCGGTTCTCCACCTGCTGTGCTCACGCCCACCTCAAGGATCTCGCACAGGTTGGTCCCTCCTGTAAGAAACACTCTTTTCTCCTCCATTTCATAATGGCTCCTTTGGGTGCACTTCAGCAGTCCGCAAACTCTTTCAGTTCTCTCCAGCCACTTTCATGGCTCCATGGAATAATCAACCCTTTTAACGGTAACACCTAGAGAAAGAAAAGGAAAGAAACACGGAAACCATCTATCAAGTGCACAGGCTGGCCCCAGAACAGAAGTTACACGTAGGTGTCTACATGCTTTGCCTTGGGAGGGAGGTGATTTATTCGGAACTTCTTTTTATTTTATTTTATTTTATTTTATTTTATTTTATTTTATTTTATTTTATTTTATTTTATTTTATTTATTTTTTTGAGACAGAGCCTCTAGCTGTCACCCTGGGTAGAGTGATGTGGCATCATAGCTCACAGCAACCTCCAACTCCTGGGCTTAAGCAATTCTCTTGCCTCAGCCTCCCAAGTAGCTGGGACTACAGGCGCCCGGCTATTTTTTTGGTTGCAGCCGTCATTGTTGTTTGGCCGGGCCCTGGGCTGGATTCGTACCCGCCAGCTCAGATGTATGTGGCTGGCGCCTTAGTCACTTGAGCCACAGGCGCAGAGCCTGAAACTTCTTGTTAATGGCTCGTCCAGGACCAAGGCTCTGTGTGGGTCCCTATTTTTCTAGACCCAAAGAGAAGCTGAGGAGAGAGTTTGAGCAAAGGTTTGACCCTTTATTGATCCCATTTCAGCCTCTCCATTAGAGCAAGGCCAGCTTTTCCCTTCTTCCTCTTTCCCAAAGCTGTTTGATCAGAATAGGGGTGAGAGTATTATTTCTCATTGGCTTATATGCTCCTAAGAACCTAGGCAGAAGAGAGAGGAGATCTAAATTTTCCTGGTGCAATTACTTTCTCATAAACAATAATGTCTTAGTTTGGTCTCCCTCCAAAGCACACCCTTTGACAAGAACTTGGGTGGAGAATGTCTTTCTGGGATATGATCCAAGAAGAAAGAATGAGGAAAACGAGATAGGGAAGGGAGAAAAGCCAAAAAAGGGCGTGTTAGTAGCTGATTGCTGCTTTGTACTTGTGGGACTCAATCCCTCTGAGGAACTGCAGAGAACATTGTTCATGGAACAGGGCAGGGGGCTGGGACATTTATCCACATCTACCCAATAACTTGGTGGTCCATTGAACGGTGCATGCACAGCCCCACCCCTGCTTCCCAGCTGTACCTGCTCTCAGGTTGAGCAGCCTTATGCTATTGCAGAGGAAGCCCGAAAGCAGAAAAGCAGAGACTTCCCAGGGTGCAAACTTCAGGGTGGACCCTGTCATGAAACTGCCCAGGACAGCAATGTAGAAGTCAGGTTGTGCTATAGGGAACCCTAAGTGTCTACAGCAGCAAGATGTTAGAATGGATGTCCTCCTGCCTTGGCTACACTGAGCTGGCAGTGTGACAGGTGTCAGGAGATCAAAGGCAGTGTGAGAGAGATCTGGTCTTGTGGAATTTACAATGGGAATTAAGGAGAACCTGTTCTGACGCTCATGAGTGAGATCACGCAGTGTTTGTCTTTCTCTGCCTGGTTTCTGACACTTAATATCACATCCTCCACGTTCATCCATGTCATCACAAATGTCAAGATTTCCCCCTTTTTTAATGCTGAACAGTACTCCATCATGTGCAGAGACATCACATTTTCTTCACCCTTTCACCTGTTGATGGCCACTTGGGTTGATTCCTTCTCTTCCAGAGAGTGAATGAGACAGCAGTGAGCACAGGAGTGCAGGTGTCTCTTTGATGTGCTTACAATTTCATTTCCTTTGGGTATGCAGCCAGTAGTGGGGTTGGTGGGATCTAATTTTATTCAACTTTTTTTGTATAAAAAAGTTTCATACTCCGACTAAAACCTAATCTACCTTAAAAAAAAAAAAATCCCATGGCTCGGCACTCACTCAGTGAGTAGGGTGCCGGCCACATACATTGAGCCTGGCTCAGGTCTGCTAAATAACAATGACAAGTGCAACAATAACAACAACAACAACAAAAACAACCAGGTGTTGTGGCAGGCGCCTGTAGTCCCAGTTACTCGGGAGGCTGAGGCAAGAGAATTGCTTAAGCCCAAAAGTTTGAGGTTGCTGTGTGCTGTGACGCCATGCCACTCTACCAAGGGTGATATAGTGAGACTTCGTCTCAAAAAAAAGAAAAAATTCCAATTCCTGAGACTTTATCCTCATAAATTGAAATTTAAGAACCATTCTCTTGATTCTCTTCTTCACTTAGCACATGCTACTGCTGCTAGAGTTCTCACCTTAAATATCATCTCTCTCTCTAACTTTTCCCCAACCTTCCTGACTCCCACTTTGTCAAATCTCCTTATTCCGGGTGCCCTCATTTTTGCATTTGGTAAGACTCATTAAACTTGGAGTTACTTGCCGAGTGTCCATTGCCAACCTCTGAGCTTCACAAAGTCACTATCTAAAATTCCCGGTCAGTAGTTTGTTTCTCCCTCAGCCAGGAAGGATGTGGCTTCCCATCCTCCATCCTTTGAGGTTGGTATACCCGTTAAGGACAGCAAGTGCCATGGCTTCCAGTGCTTCAGACAAACCTCAGATGCGTGACCTCTTGGCTAGATGCCCTTGTGTTCATATTGTTGGAGCATTTGCTGTATCCCTGGGAGTTGCAGCTTTCTGTAAGTTTGCTGTGGCTGAACCAAGAAAGAAGGCATATGTAGATTTCTATGGAAATTATGATTCTATGAAAGATTTTGAGATGAGAAAGGCTGGTATCTTTCACAGCACAAAGTAATTTTGGAATATAAAACATTTCTTTGGGCTGTTACACATAGAAGTGTGTCACTGACCTGTGTTCCTGAGCTATGAATATGCGTGATAAACAATTAATAAAAACTAAATACATAAAAATAAAATTCCTGGTCACTGCTAGCTCCCCAACGCTAAGGACAGTGTGTGGACTGTCCAGAGCCCCAGAGATGTTTAATTGAGTTCTGGATTCACTAATCTACAGATGTGAAATGTTGGCATGGGACTGAAACTGAATGTCTGCCTCCATCATACCCTGATCTTGAAATACCACTCTTACTTCCTCGTTCACAGCACAGACTCATAGAAATGATTATTAGAAAAAACTTAAAGATTGTCCAGTCTGAAGACACCAGAGATTGTGCAGATAATGCAAGTGAGTATCCAGTCTTAGCTTGACTACCAAGGTAGAGAAACCACCTCCCACAGAGACTCATCATATTCTGGAAGCTCTGAGTGCTGGAAAGTTTTTTCCTAACACTGATCCTCTGAAGTCTCCTCCCGAATCTGATTTGCTATAGTTTTTTATTTTTTTTTTATTTTTTGCAGCTTTTGGCCGAGGTTGGGTTTGAACTGCCACCTCCGGCATGTAGGGCCAGTGCCCTACTTCATTGAGCCATAGGCGCTGCCCTGCTATAGTTTTGCGCAGCATCATATTCTTCTGGAATCATATAATGTGTGTTTTTTTTTTTTGTTTTTTTTTTCATATTAACGACCCGGATCAACTCTCCTATCCAAACTTCTTTTTGTAAAGAGAATAAAAATTGACTCCCTTGTGAATAATCTCTCAAATGGAAACATAACTAGCCTTAAATAGAAAGACTTCATTCATTCATTCATTCTAAAGACATCAACCGAGGGCTGACATGTGTTTAGTTTGGGAGTGACAACGGTAGGGCATGCAGAGGCAATGGAAGATGGCATCTATCTGAGGGTAATAGGATATTTATAATATGAAGTGATCACAGCAACAGAGGAACTGCCAAGAGGAAGCTGGGGCAGACTATGCTGGGAGCCAACAACAGGCTAGGAAGTATTCTAAGAGTTTAGGGTGTGTGGTATATACAGAGGTCTGGGTATTCAGAGGGTAGTGCGTCTGGGAAGGCTTCATTGATTAAGGGGAACTTGGGCTGAGTTTGGTGGTTGAGCTACATGAGTCAGTAGCTGTCAGAATCCAAGAGAGAACTCTTTCCCTGATGGACAGGGAGGGGCTTAGTGAGGGTGGAGGAAGTCAGAGGGCTGCTGGTTAGGGGCAGACTCATTTCCCTCTCCTCAGTCCCTCGGGGCTGGCACTGTCCCTAGGAGTCTTGTAACCTAATCTTCATCACAGCCCTGGGCCCACCAAGTCGTGTCTCCTGGGGCCAGAGCTGCTGACATGGTGGCCCTACCCAGCCTGTTCCTTCTCCTGCTGCTCCAGGAGGGTGAGTGAGATTGTCACTCAGGCCTGTCTTCTTCCCCCTCTGTCTCCTGCTCTGCTAGGCAGGGCTAGTGAGACCCTTCCTTTGGGGACAAATGTGTCAGATCTTCAGGAGTAACAAGGAATAGGATATGGCTTCAGGGCAGGAGGGAGAGATGAGGACACCTGGGGATAAGGAAGGAAGCCAGCCCCGGGATGGCAAAGAAGAAGGTAAAGTTGTGTGGGCGAAGGGGCAGATGGGTGCCAACTGCTGGTAAGTGCTCAACTCAGGTGTAGGGAAGGTGTAGGGATTTAGTGTGTGGACCATAGCAGCTGCTCAGGTAAGGCTGAGCTACAGCTCCACTGCTGGGCTCAGCCTGGGCTGCCGAGCTAGGCTGTTCCAGCTCTTTTCTTCCCATATCTGCAGCCAAAGGGGACTCTGGGGATGGTGTGGATCCCAAGGAAGTGATTGCGGTCCTTCAGGAGTCCATTTACCTCCCCCTGGAAATTCCACCTGAGGAGGAGGTCGCAGACATCATCTGGTCCTCCCAGAAGAGGCTTGCAACTGTGGTGCCGGGGAAAGAGGGGCATCCTGCGGCCATCACGGTGACTGACCCACGCTACCAGGGCCGGGTGAACTTCCTGGAGCCCAGCTTCTCCCTGCACATCAGCAATCTGAGCTGGGAGGACTCGGGGCTTTACCAAGCACAAGCCAACGTGAACACATCCCAGGTCTCTGCCTTGCAGCTCTTCAACCTACGAGTTTACCGTGAGTTTAGGCTGGGGCCCACAAAGCTGCTTTTTTGGGCTCTCTTGAGCCACCCACACCATGGAGCAGGGGTCTCAGAACTTGGGGTTGTGGTTTGAGGGGCTTGGACTAGAGGGCAGGCCATCTTTAGGTTGTCCAACCCCAGTCCCCGAGCTGCAGCCTCAGGGGAAGGCACCTGGTGCAGGAGGCACTGGGCACCGAGGCTGTTCCCATGGGGGGCTTCATGGACAGACCCTTCAGAGAGGCTGTGCATTTTGGGCATGAACGCCAGCTCCATTCTCCAGCCTCTTGTCACCCTGTGTGATTTGAGGGCTGCTAATCAGTATCTTCTCTATTTGAACCCAAATTTCTTCTGTGTGCCTGCCACATCGACTCTACCTTGAATCTTGAAGAGACACTGATTATAATACAAATGTCCCTGGGAGGGATGATAATATTTTGTGGGGGGTCAAGGAGCCAGAATAGAGTTTGGAGGAAGGTAGGGTACAAAAGAGAGAGGGAGAAGGCATAAAGGAGAGGCAGAAAACGGCAAAGGCAGCTGTGTCTACCTTAGCAAGTGCCCTGGGGACTCTGGAGCCACAGGTGCTGTGGGGGCTGGGTTTTGTTTGTTTTTGCTTATTTGTTTTTGTTTGTCAGAGGGCAGCACCAGCACCCCAGGGTTGGTGATACAGGAAAGTAGATCTGATTCCTAACTCTCTACAGGGTCTCTGTGTTTTCCCCTTACCTAGGAAGGCTGTCAGAGCCCCAAATTGCCGTGAGCTTTAAGATTTCTGCAGAACGTGCCTGTAATGTGTCCCTGACATGCTCTGTGGAGAAGGCAGGCATGGATGTTACCTACAGCTGGCTCTCCTGGGGGGACAATGCTGGCACAGTTCACGAAGGCCCTGTCCTCAGCACATCCTGGAGGCCTGGGGACAGTGCCCTCTCCTACACCTGCCGGGCCAGCAACCCTGTCAGCAACATCAGTTCTCGCCCCACCCCTGCTGGGCCCTTCTGTGCAGGTACCAGGAACCCAGAGAAAGATCCTGAGTTCACACAAGACCTATGTTCCCAGCTCTTCCTGAAAGAAGACATGAAACCCAGAACCTAACTGCCCCCATGGAGGCTTGACACCTGCATTGGGGAGGGGACTGTCTCTTTTCCTAGTGCCTCCACTTCTGAAGGTCTCTTTTCTTCTCACTCAAGTTGAGAATGCTCCCTAGATCTCGGTTCCCGAGCTTCTTTGCACAGAATATATATGCAGAGGCACTTGCAAAGGAACATCAGCTGATTGTGAACTTGAGACCCCTCAGTGGAATCTGGGGCAGGAGTCTGTCCCCAATCTGACTCCATGCCTCCCTCTGCTGAGTCCCCTTTCCCACCTTCTTCCATCCCAGATCCCGAATATTCTTCTGAGAAGTCCTCAACAGCCTTCTGCCTCCTGGCCAAGGGGTTGCTCTTCCTCTTGCTCTTGGTAATCCTGGCTGTGGGGCTCTGGGTCGCCCGAGTCCCGAAAAGACACAAAATGTCAAGAATGAAGAAACTCAGAAGAAACAGAATGAAACTAAGGAGGAAGGGGCAGCTTGGCTCCAGCCCTGTCTGACTGCTCCTTGGGGACCCCTGAGTCAAGTCCTGTGGCTCGTCTCAGACCCCCTCAGAGCCAGATCCTTCCTGGCTCTCCTCCTCCAGGGTGGGGGGAGAGGGACTCAGGGGTGAGTATGCAAAGGACTGCCCGAGGAAAGACAATCTGGCAATAAAGTCAAGTTAAGTGACTGCTTCTCTGTGGAGCTGTGTTTATACTTTTAATAAGAAAAATGATAGATTCCTTTTAACCCCACTGAATTTGTGACTCCTAAATGGGAGAACTTGAAGCACTTTAAATTCTGTGTAAAAGTGGTCCTGTTCCTGCTGGGATTCCTCTGCTCCCTCTCCGTCACTCTCCTTGCTGGCACGATTACTTAACCGACCTGCACACAAGCCGTCCTACACGGAGGTAAGCAGGACGTGGCCCAGAGCCTAGTCAGTCTTCTCCCTGAAGAGAGTAGTTCTGGGCCTTTGGTGCCTACCTCATGGAGACAACAGCTCAGCCAGATCAACAGCTGAAATATTGAACTCTTGACTTCTGCTTGCGGTTGGTACTACTGTCCCCTTTGTCCCTTCCATATAGAGTTCCATGTCTCAGGCCTTCTCTCTGGCATCTTTTCTTGGGTTAATGCCCATTCTTCCTTGCAAAGATCCTCAAATTTATGTTCTTTCTCTTTCCCTAAACCAGTGATTGGTCTGAATTTCTCCCCAAGGCCTGATGTGCCACTGCCCGAGTCTCCATAATTCTTCTGAATCAGATCTTGTAGAGGGTACATATGCAGTTGGGGAATGGAGGCTGCAGAGAGAATTAGAGGCCACCCAAGTGACAGGCCAGGTGTAGGCAAGGAGTGAATTGGAGGGAGTGATGGTGGCTACGGTGGGGAGAGCTCTGGGTCATGCCTCCACTTGCCTTTGGCTTGGGACTATGTGTTCACCAAATTTTCCTTGAGCCATAGTCCCTTTTCATAAGAATGCACATAGGGATGGCCCAGGAGGGCCCAGGAGGAGGGCCCTGAGAGCAGCAGAGGGCACTTATGTCAAGAGGCAGGCCTGTCATTGTATTGGATCTCTCCTTCTCCTCTGTCTTTGAGGGGAAGGATGGTTATCTCTAAAGTGTCTTTCAAAAAAGGAACATAGAATCTGTGAAGGAGTCACTGGAATGCATTGGGGCACAAAGGAGACCAAAGGCACCTTGCTTTTAGCAAAATAGGACATGTGGGATGGCACAGGAGGGCCCAAGAGGAGGGCCCTGAGAGCAGCTTGGGGCAGGATGGGGAGGCAGGAGGCAGGGCCTCCCTAGGCTTTTGTGCAGGAGATGTAGCCCATTGGAGCTTGGGAAGAAGATAGTGAAGCTGGGAAAACAGTCTCCAAGAGCTCCCAGGATGGCAAACTGATCCCCTCTACTGAGGGCCTGAGCCCTTGTCCCTCTGGAAGGCAGTCCCTGGCCTGAGTTTTCTTTCCTGTGCTTCCCTGGATTCTGGAGCAATCCTGTCTCCAAAACTCCTACAGCCCCAAATTCCTCATCCTTCTTTCATACTTTTCCATTGTAGAGCTGGAGGCTGGACAAGACCAGATGGCTCCATCTCACACCTGTAGGGGCAGCTCCTCCCCACACATTTCAGAATTTGTACCCAGGCATGGATGAAGGTGTGGACATATGGCTGGCCTGGAGATTTCCCTGAGAAATGGCAAAGTCTCTTCTTCTCACACCCAATTTCAGAACAGAGAAAGGCCTTAGAACATCCCAGAACACCTGGAAGAAGAATGGTGAGACCCTAAAGAAAGTTGAATATAAACTCAGAGAGGCCCAGGCCTCTTCCTCCCCAAGAGGGCAGGAAAATAATCACTAGATAGTACTTTAGAGTTTGCAAAGTTGTCTCACACTTGAAACAGGTGAGAGCAAACTTGGGAATGAGGGTAATGTTTCAGCTCACACCAAGTGTGAGGAATTTGGCAAGCACTGGAGAGGCAGAAAGGATGCCTCTGCCCTCAAGAAACTCTTTGTGGAGTGTGTAAAGCCACAATTACAAAGTGCCACACGGGCTAGGGTGAAAACGAGGGCATGGTGGGAGAAACCAGGGTGGTGTCCTAGAGGGAGCAGTCAATAGAAATTTGACCTGTGATCAGCAGTAGATCTAGGGAAATGAGGCAGAAGCTAAGTGCTATAACAGTGATACATAAAAGAGCAAGCTCACACACTCTGTGACAAAGACAAGCCAAGTTGGAGAGGCAGGCGGGAGCTCTACCAAGGGGGGAATTCAAGGAACAATGTCCAACCCCTTGTGGTGCTTAGTGTCTCTTTAGTACAGAAGACAAGTGAACAGAAAGTCAAATGACAACATACGAGAAACCATCCTTTTCTGATTTGGCAATGGGACCAAAGCTCATGGTCAACAGAATCCCTGGAAACATATTCTTTATTTCTTCTTTCAACTCAGATATAATTTATTTAACATAATTCAGATTAAGACCATTTATATTTTAATATATTACTATGGAAAATCCATATTATTGATTATTAAAGCCTCCCCCCTTTCCATTCTAGAATATAGGATAGCTACGTGGCAGTTCATTGGTATAAGCAGTTTTAATACATCAAATATGTCACTACTAAAATTTCCTGTGTTTCCTGTGTTCAAATTTCCGAGTCTCATTCGGTGCCAAGCAATTATCTGCTCATCTATGGACAATGAGAAATTTTGCTGAATGGGAAGACCCGTGCCTAGCCATGCCAAGTAGACATCTTCTCTGAAGTCACATCATACCCTGAGTGCAGTGCTAGGAAGCAGCTCTGATCCTTCCTTCACTGGGCCTGCTGATGAGGACTCTCCAGAGACAGAAATGGTAGGATAGATATAGGTGTAGATAGATATGATATCAATATATGAAAGGGGACTTATTAGGGGGACTGGCCTACATGATAATGAAGACTAAGTGACTAAGTTCTACCACAGGCTGTGTGCAAGCTGGAGGCCCTGGGATGCTCAGTCCAAGTTCAAATTACCTCCCCACCAGGAAGGCTGCTGGTGTAATTCTCAGTCCCAAGGCTAGAGAACCAGGAGTTTTGATGTTCAAGAGCAAGAGGAAGAATGTGAACCAGCTGCAGAAAAGAGAAAGAGTGTGAGAAAGATAGAGAGAGGGAGATACGATATTTTCTACATCCTTGTCAGCAAGATAAAAAAATGTGGGCTGGCTGATACTTAGGTTAAGTTGAATCCTAGTAGGTTGACGCTTTCCCAGAAGGTAATGACTATGAATCAAGGATAACCTAGAGGAAAAATTTTAGTTTTGGACCTCAGGAATTATTTTTGTCAACTTTCATTTCTAACACAGTGAGGGAACAAGTTATAGAGCTACCAGTCCCTTTTCTTACCCCAAATTCTGCAATATACTTCTGAATCAGACAAAAATGACAATAATAGGTGGAAAAAACTCCCAAAGGAAACTTACAAAAAACAATGGACATATCATAAGCTTTTAAAAATTGAAAGCCATTTTACATCTCACCTTACAAAAAGTTATTTTAACATGCAAATGAGATTAGCTTACCCTCAAGAAACCACTAGAGACAGCAGAAACGAATCATGTGGATCAGAGGTGTTGCCAATTCCAACATGGGCACTGGAGATGGCTTCTCTCTTTGACCATCTTTTCTAGCCTTGCTTCCAAGCTCTGTCCGCTAACACATTTTCATTGCTACAGTGGGAGATTTGCTGGAGGGATGGTGGGAGACCAGCTCACTGCTCCTGCCTCTTTACTTTCTGCTCTATCTGTGGCAAAAGCACTCAGATGTTTATACTTGGAAGAAGTTTCCATCAGTTAGTTACTACAGTTGGTTTGGGTACCACAGAAGTACTGAGCTTTCTGGCCCAAGGTGTGATCAGATAAGGATTGGACGATCCTTTAGAGGGAAGATGTGCTAGAGATTCAATACCAAGCAGAACTCAGAACTGACGCTACAGTGATGATTCCATATGCTAGATGCCTGAGGCACTCGGTTTGAATTTTCAGTAGCTCAGACTGGGGTGGGAGCAACAGAATGGGACAGACCTGGATAGTTTAAGAAAACCCTGCATCCCTACAGCATCACCAAGCTAGAAGTTGAAACTTCCAAGGGGCAGATATACAAGGTATTCTTTAGCTTATAGGTGAAGTCTCTAAGGGGGTGGGTTTGATGAAGCAGGGTTTGGATCTGAATCCATCTCTGCCCGTGTCCTAGATGGGAAATCTTGGGTAAGTTACCTCATCTCCATGAGCCTCAGTTTTCTCATCCGTCAAATGGAACTATACTTACTTTACAGGGTTCCTACGCTGGTTACATAAAGCGTCTAGTCCAGGGTTTGGCACCTTGCAGGGCTTCAGTAAACGATTCTTTATGTCATGCCTCCCTATAAACGTCCGGTGTCGTTCCTTCCCTCTGGGCCAGTTTCTCTGGGAACTGCCTCTGAGCTGACTCCGCAACCCAGAGCTCAGAGCCCGGCCTTCTCCGGCTGTGCACCGTTGGAGGCGCCGGGCAAGATTTGGGAGCTCGCCAATGCAGACAGGTATTTCCAGTCCGGCGAGAAAAGAAATGGGTGGAGATGGAACAGGGACAGGGGAGGAGATCGGATGAGCCGGGACCAGGGAGGATCCCCTGGGAGGAGGGCGGGCAGAGGGAGCTCTTGCCCCCGGGCTCGGATTTCAACTCTAGCTGCCGCCTCCGCCGCTCACCCGTTAGCGGAGGGGAGAGGGTCGCAGGTAGGTTGCAAGGGAAGCAGGGCGTGCGCAGAGGCTGCAGCGGGTCGGCTTCGGCAGCTCCAGAGCCCTGGCCTGACCCCCGGGCCCTCCTATCGGCGGCGGGAAGCGGCCTTTCTCCCCTGTGGTCTGGAGCTCAGCTAGGGGGCGACCTGCGCCCACGTGCCTCCGAGCCTGCAGCTGTCCAAACTACAACTCCCAGGCCGCTCGGGGTCCCGCTCGCCGCCTGGCCTCGGGTCTGCTCCTATTGGCCGCCGCGGGAGGGGATTGGCGGTCTCCAGGGCGACGGGAGGCGCTCGGGGCATCCGCGGCGAGGAGGCGGGTCCGCCCCCTATTGTGTGGCCGCGCTAGTGGAGCCGAGCGGAGCGGAGCAGGTGAGGGGTGCCGTCCTGTGCGGATGGAAATGGGGTACTGGAGAGGGCAAGGAGAGCACCGCAGAGTTGTGGGGGACACGAGCATGCGGGGGAGTTCCAGAGAGAAATGGATTCTTTGGGGGAGCAGAAGTGGGGGAGTTCTAGGGAGTGAAGTGGAATTCCAGGTGGGTGGGTGGCTGGATGGGGGCTCCCGGAGAGCTGCAGGAGTTCTGGAGGCAATGTGGGGGAGTTCTTGGTGGGTTTCAGAAGAAAGGAGGAGTTCCAGGGCACCGGAGCATGTGAGGGAGAATGGAATTGGGGGTGGGGTGGGGGTGGGGGTATCAGGAGTGTATTGTGGGCTGAAGCTGGAGAATTCCAAGGAGGGGAATTCCCGGGAGGAAAGGATGGGGAGAAGGGAGAGATGGGGATTCTAGAGGAGAACGGAAGGGAGTTCTTTGTGGCACCGATGACCTGCTGCAATCGGAGATCAGATGTGAGAAACTGGAATTTAGGGGCTAAAGAGTAGGGGTAAGTGGGAAGGGAAGCCAGGGAGAATGAGAGCGTGCTGGATGCTGGGTCTTGAAAGGTTCGAGGAAGTGGGGAAGGCCAGGGTAGTTGGGAAGACCCTGGGGACGTGGAGGAATTCTGGGGATACCTGGGTTACTAATGGTCTTAGAAAACTGAGCCAGGAGAGAGTTGGGGGCTCCTATACGTATGGAAAACGGTTTTTCAGGGAATCATAAGCAAGCTGGCTAGGAGCAGTGGGACATACGGCTGATAAATTATCAGAAGTTAGACATGGAGGGCATTAAGTAGCAGCAAGGGGTCAGACGTCCATGTGGAGGATGTTTTATAGCCAGTCCTGAACTGTGAGGTCAAGAATGGGGTGGAGGCCTCAGAGCAGAGTCCACTTGGATTCACTAGGCCCAGGCAGGGCCCTCTGGCTACTGTGACTGTCCCAGGACCTGTGGGGCTGGAGCTATCAAGAGCTCTTGCCCTCCATGCTCCAGGGCTTATTCTCTACACCTTAAGCACTCATGGGTTTTTTTGGCATCTTGTGGATCATGCCTCTAGGGTTGGGGAAGACAGGGCCTGGCAAACTCTGGCATTCTGAGGGTATTAGAAGGGAGTGAAGGGGAGGGAGGGATGGGGTGAGGCCCTTGGGTCGTGGTGCCTGGCAGATGGAGCGCTGCCTGGTAGCATCCTGAAGAGGAAGCGGCCCCAGTCTGCAGCCCCAGGACCTGCCCAGACCTGGAGGATGCTGCCTGGGCCCCCATACCAGCAGGTGTGGGAGGCAGCTCCGCCTCTCCTCTCCCAAGTGCCTGACTCATTCTCTGCCTGTATGGAGAAAGGCCACAGGGCCCCCAGCTTCCAGGGCTTTCCATAGAGGCTGGGAAAAGGACTGTGCAAGGCAGGTGCCTGGGGACCACTTTCTGGTGGTCAAGGGGACTAGATTTGAATCCAGGGTTTGCCTTTGACTACCTGTCTACTTTGAGCAGGGAAACTCAGAGTCCTTATTTGTCACAGTGGAGTGGAAGCAATAATAGTGATTCCATCTCACTATCTGCCACTTTGTTGTTAGGAGTAAAGAAATAAGTGAGAGGCTGGGCCATGAGCATCTTGATATTTCCCTGAAAAGTCTTTTTCCACATGTATAAGGAATTTCCACTTTTCTCCTGGCTTAGTTTTCCAAGACCCTTGGAAAGACCCCTTTCCAAGACCTTAGTAACCTAGGTATCCCCAGAGTTCCTATTTCCAAATATCTTGCCTACTCTGCCAGCCTCCAGCATTTCTCCACTTTTCTAGCCTCCTTGCCCAGCACTCCTCATTCCTGCAGTACTTCCACCCCAGGGCTTCAAGATCCCTGGCCTCTTTGACCATTCCTCCCCCCCCCCCCCATCCCCTCTCCTTCTTTTCTCTTCCTGGAGCTTTTAGCTGGGGGTTTCTTCTGTCTCCAGTACTGACCAACTCTGTTGCCTTGCACTTAGATCTGGTGGGATCCAGAGAACAGCTTCCTCGGCTGTTACATGAGCCCAGCACTGACTGTCCTGAAGAGTGAGAGCTGACACCTGTTCCCTGAGGCCAAGCAGCAGGATTGACCCCCGGCTTGCCAGGCTGTGGCCGTCCCTCAGCCCCTCCATCTGAGCTCCTGTGGCTGGGAGGGGCTGGGTGAGCAGGCCAGCTGGGCTATGGTGTGGTGCCTCAGTCTGGCCATCCTCAGCCTGATCATCAGCCAGGGGGCTGACGGTGAGCTGGACTCTTGGGGGGCTGCCTATCAGCCCTGGGGTGGGGGTGCAAGGGAGGGCAGAGGAGGAGTGGAGTTGGTCCTGGAGAAGCTGGGGGTTCATCCTATCACCCAGAGTCTTAAGGAGCCTACAGAAATGCTGATGGAACCTCCCCTCTCAGCCCTGACTCTGGTCCCTGTTGTGCCCTCATGCCACCCGCCATGCAGGTCGAGGGAAGCCTGAGGTGGTGTCTGTGGTGGGCCGGGCTGGGGAGAGTGTGGTGCTGGGCTGTGACCTGCTGCCCCCGGCTGGCCGACCCCCTCTGCATGTCATCGAGTGGCTGCGCTTTGGATTCCTGCTTCCCATCTTCATCCAGTTCGGCTTCTACTCTCCCCGAATTGACCCTGATTACGTGGGTAAGAGTTATCCTCAGGTGGAAGGTAGAGGGTATCCACAACCAAGGTGGACAGGGCAGGGCAGAGGGCAGGGTGTGACCTCTTATTGACTGCTCTGTCCCTGCCCTAGTCCCCTCACCAGCTCCACTACCTTAGCTCTGCCTGCAAGCATGGTCCTGCTCCCAAGCAGTGTTTGTTCATTGAAGAATTCATTCATTTACACACACAAACGCACATGCACACACACACCCCCCATAGCTTTGCTAGTTAGAACTCCATGTGGTCTGTTCCAAAGGACCTGCAGCCCTATTCCAAGCACACATCCTAATCCTCTAAGTGCTTTTTCTACATCTCATCATGAAACCCCCAGACTCCATCCTGCGCTTCTGTGGTCTTCCCACTTGACCCCATCCTCGTCCTGGCTCAACTTTCTAATCTGCCCTCCCCTCCTGCATGGGCTGAAGCGTTTGCTTGAGGCTTCTTGGCTTCTGGGAGTATGGGTTGATGGGGGTGGGGGGACAGCAGGGTCGAGGTGGGCTGTGACTTCTCTGCTTCCTCAGAAAGGAAGGGTTGGGAGACTGGCTGCTTCTGAGTACAGAGGAGTGACTGTACAGAAAGGGTGGGCTAGGGAGGGCCTGGACTCCCCCAAGGTCAGTGAATGGATAGGGCCAGATTAGATTGCTGCTTCAAGGCAATTCCTGTACAGGCCTCCCTGGGGGGCCTCGGCCTCACCCCAGCTGGCTCCTTAGAGTGACTTGGCTTCCTCCTAATCCCAGATGGAGCCTTAATCTGAGCAGTTTAGCTCCAGGTCTGGGGGGGTGGGGGGGACTAAGGATGGATCTGGGTTGTTGGGCAAGACATAGTCTTCTTGCCTCTTCTTCAGAGGGGAAACCCAGGAAGGGGCACCGGGGAAGAAGACCCCTACCTTTCATCTTCAGTTTGAATCCTGAGGGAAACCCTGGGATTGGCTGAGCCCTTGCCATGGGGTGGGCTGAGCAGAGAACGGAGGAGGTGCAGGCAGGTGCTGCAGGAGGGGAGAGTTTATTTTCAAACTGGGGCCAGTTATTGGCAAACAGCCCAGTGGGAGTGGATGTGTCTACACAAGCCCATGGGAATTAATGAAAGCAGGCCCCAATTAGCACAAGTGGAGAAAAAACGGCTGTGTCCGCCAGCCCTCCCTCCCCGCTTCTGCCTGCCTGGCCTAGAAGGAGTTTGGGGCCACTGAGGCTGGACAGATTTAAAGTGTTGCCTGGCTGGGAGCACAGGGGGTAGGAGGAGAAGGGCTGGTCCTGGGCTCCACCAGGGAGGAGTGAAACTCTTCCTCCTCCCCTCAGCTTCTGGCCTGTCTTGAGGTCCCCTGGGCACAGAAGCCAGTGGAAGGTTGGCGACTTTTGTCTACCTGATGGCTTTCCTTCCATCTCAGTCTTATTCCTTGGCTGTGGGCAGTAATCTCTGATGCTCTCTTCCTACCTTCCCTGTTCTTCTCACCCCTGCCCTGGGCTGGAGCTCCTGTCTTGCCAGAGCTGGTTAAGGGACTCTAGAGGGAGGCCCCTGAGCCCATTAACCCTTTTACCGCCTCACAGTGTGGAAGGGGCCTCTCAGCCTTTGTATGGGGGACTCAGAATTGCAGTTGCTAAGCAACAAGAGGTAAAGGTTGCTAGGGACAATGCCGTTCTGTCATAAACCCTCTGGGCAGTGAAGGGGAGATGGGACTGGGACTGTCATGAGACTGGTAGCCTGAAATGTGTGAGGAACCCCAAGAGAGTTTTGGAGCATTAGAGCCACACCAAAGGGAAAGCTTCCAATCTTTGAGGACTCTAGGAGCCATCTAGCAGAAGAGACTGGGTTTATCAACTAGTACAAAAGTAGTAAACAGTGCAAAACAAGCTGGGACTAAATAGTGGGGTTAAATTAGCTCAGCACCAGGCCCACAGAGTGCCTGTGTGGTGACTGTGGCCAGGCCTCAGGAGGGGGAGATGGAGAGAGGCTTTTTGTAACTTTTGTGGTGTATTTCTTGGGAGTTTGAAGATGCCCCAAACAGGAGGAGGGACGCGTGTTTTGTCTTGTCCTGAGCTGTTTGATAAAAATCAGTTCTCTTGTTCTCCACTTAGAATTCCCCTGTTTGCCTTAGATAGCTCCCCTTCCCACTTCTCATCCTTCAAAACCCTCTGCCTAGTCACATCTTCCTGGAAGCCTTCTTTATTCCACTTGCTTCATAGTGCACTGTCTGGGCACAGTTAACACCATTTTTTGAACTTCTGTGAACTAGCCTGTGGTTTCCCTGCCTTCTGAGAGCTTGAAAGAGCAGACACTGTCTCCTTGACATGCCCCTGTGTGGGGCAAGATCCGGAGTTCATGGGACTTTGGCCCTGCAAGTGTAGGGGGGAAGGCCTCAAAGAGATGGGTCCAGCACTCAGGAGAACTCAGGACCACAGTTCTGGTCAGCTGCCCGTTCTTTTGTAACATGGCAGGTCTAGCAGATCTCACAGAACTGCTAGAAAGTTAGGACAGGCAGTATGCTTTGTTGGCTATTCTGATTAACATGTGGAACTGTTACCCACTGGCTACCAATATCTCCCAAGCGAGAATGCCCTGATTGTGCTCAGTGGCCTGAATGTTAATCGATTCTAACCCCAGTGTTCAGGGTAGAGCACATTGCATCTGGAGAAAGGCCTGTGATTTTGAATAGAAACTTAACATCAGTTCCTTTATCTATAATGAAATTCTTAGGAAGACTAAATATGGTGATAATGCCTAACACTACATGGCTCAGTCTCCCGTCCCTCTTCTTCCTCCTCTGTTCAGCTAGAAGATTGGCATAGTGAAATGTCACCCTCATATAGGACGCAGAAAAGGCTAGAGTCTGGGGGGCTCAGTGGCTGGGCAGATTAGGGTTTTTGAGGAATCTTGCTGGTGGGTGGAAATGTATGATTATGTTAAATATTTACCTGCTAGGCCTAGTCTTATCTGCTGGGTGGAAATTTAAACATCTAGCTCTTTAAGCAGGTCCACCCATTCTAGAGAACCCACACCCTGAGCTCAGCTTTAGTTGTAAAAAGACCCTTGCCTAAGACCCTGAAGCCTGCCTCAACATAAGCCTTCTTCTTGCCCCCTGAATGGCATTAGGGGCACCTCAGGCTTAGATTCTCTTTCAGAAAGGTCACTATAGCAGTAGAATGGAAGCATCTTGGAGGGGCTTCAGAATTTCTTGTTAAGAAATTCTTCAGAATTAAGAAGGGCTGGGTTGGGCACAGTGCTGGTTGGTTGGATGAGCATAACACCAAGGGACTTGTGCTGCCTTTGCATACTCTGTGATATTTAGAAAAGGTCATATGTCCATATCAGAGGTCAAGGTGGGGTGAGCAAGTGGTGACAGTGGAGGTGAGTAGGCTGGAGGCAGGAGACCTGAGAGTAGGCTACCCGAGAAACCCATGGAGACATGCTACAGGTGTAAAGGTGGGGGTGGGAGAGAAGGAAACACATCCGTAGGAGGTGGCATTTGAAAGATGCAGTGAACACATGGACATACGGGGTGATAGAGGGGTCTAGGTGGTCACTGGTTTCTGGCAGGATGATTTAGTGCATGAAAAGCTATTCACCGAGGCAGGGAAAGCATGTGTGTAACCAGGTGAGGGAAGGGCTCGGGCTTGAGTGCAGGCTTCTGATCCCAAATCTGGAGCTTATTTATTTGTTCAACAGCCTTTATTTGAGCACCACTGATGCCACGCACCATGCTGCACCCCCTGCCCCCTACATTTTCTCTCCCCTCCACCCCATCCCAATTTTTTTTCTTTCATTTTTACAGATGAGGAAACTGAAATAGAGATAGGCTAAATCACTTGCTCAAAGGAGTGTGCAGCAGAGCTGGGCTTGTGTTGGTCTATCTGGCTCCCTGGTGTATGCTTATCTCACTGGGCTACACTGCCAGGGACCCACGGAGCTGCCTGGGGTACAGGGCTCCAGACTGGGAGGGAGCTGAGATTGGGTGGACACCTCTAGTCTGAGCCTGGCAGTGCCGTGTGCATGCTGACTCAGGGTGGGATCGGGGTGTTTGTGTTGTGACTGTGTGGCTTTGTGGAGCTCTATGTGGTCGGTCAGCTGGGCTTGAGTGCCCTGGGGCATGGAGGGGACGGGATGAGGAGGCTGCTGACTTTGCTGCCGGGCTGGGCTGGACTCTGGCCACCCTAAGGCGCTTAGGCTGCTGATAATAGCCCTGAGGGATTAGGGGCTTTGGCAGGCAGGGTCTGGGTCCCTGCTAGGGCCTCAAACATGGCTGAGGTTTTCAGGGGCAGAGTCCTCTGGGAGGAGGAATACTCCTGGGAGTCCATCCACACCCTGTGCCTATAAAAAGAGCCCAAGGGTGAATAGATCTTATGAGAATCCACAGGAACTATGTGCTGGCTCTTTTCACCAACCTCCCCTGACAGTCTTGAGCACCAGCTGCAGTTCATTGGAAGACCTCGTGCACCTGCTGTCCCTCTGGACTTCTCTTGTGTAGATTGGGTCCTAGCTGCTGAAGGGCAGGGGCAGTCAGAGAGGCTGAATGGAGGGACCTCCCCTGAATGACCCCCACCCCATCTGTACCCCTCTGGACCCCACTCTTTCAGGGTAACTGGGATAGACTGAGCCTGTTCTTGACTTCTGAGAATGACCAGGGTGACTAGGTTTTGGGGCCGCCTATGGGGCCCCTTCAGCACCTCTGATTCAGGCTCCTCCCCCAGGACGAGTCCGCCTCCAGAAGGGGGCATCTCTCCAGATCGACGGGCTCCGGGCGGAAGACCAGGGCTGGTACGAGTGCCGCGTTCTCTTCCTGGACAAGCACAGGCCTGAAGACGATTCTGCTAACGGCTCCTGGGTGCACCTGACAGTCAATTGTATGAAGCTGGGGAGCAGGCAGTGGAGAAGGGCAGGGAGGAGGCTGATGGGGACCTCTGGCCAGAAAGGGGAAGAAGGGGTTTTGTTTCCATCCCACAAGCAATTCCAATGCCCCACCCTTCCTGGCAGGCCTTGTTTGCTCACTTAGTAGTTACATCTTTTTTGTAACCACTTCTTCAGTTCTCCAAATCAAATCAGCCTTCTAGGCTCTATGTTGAGAACTTCCTCTCCCTCTTTCTTCCCTACTGTCTCCCTCACCATAGCAGAGGGTCAGGGAGAGGGGCTCATGGGCCCTGACTGAAGCACAGCTCACACACACCTGTTTTTGAAAGTCCTTTTCACCCAGCATCTCACTCCTTCTCACTCCTAAGAAGGAAAGAAGTTATAATTGTTCTTCCATAGGGGCACAGAGAAGCTGGGCCATGCCACCAATTGGGGGTAGAGTCTAGGACCCCAGCCTCTTGACTTCCAGAACAGTGCTCTTCTGGAGGGCACTTAGCTCTCCCAGGCTCAGACCCCTGGCAGCGTGTGGGGATGGGCTGCTGAAAGCCTCTCTTGGGCCTGGGTACAGCAGCGTGGCCCTGGGCTGGGGAGTCCTATGCAGCTGGGTGGGCTGGTGGGCAGAAGGATCAGCCCTGAGTGTTCTGTCTCCCTGGCCCTCGGACACTGCTCTTTGGGCTGCTAGCACCTTTGGCAGCCCCTGATGTCTTTCTCCCCTGCAGCGCCCCCTCAATTCCAGGAGACTCCTCCTCCGGTGCTGGAAGTGAAGGAACTGGAGCCTGTGACCCTGCGTTGTGTGGCCCGGGGCAGCCCCCAGCCTCACGTGACCTGGAAGCTCCGAGGACAAGACCTTGGCCATGGCCAGAGTCACGTGCAAGTGAGTCCTGGGGCTGGGTAAAGTAGGCCAGATAGAGTGTGAGGGGAAGGTGGGGTCTGGGAATGAGGCTGGAGGATAGAAGGGGCAAAGACCAGGCTGAAAGGTGGGCCGAAGGAGGAGTTTGTCTTGGCTTCCCTGAGCCTGGGGTGCTGCCTCCCTCTACTGGTGAGTCTCGGAAGTGCAGTGTCTGAGGCCAGAAGGGAGCAGGGGGTATGGGGTGGCGGTGGGATAGGGAGATGGGTGAGGGAGGGACTTTCCTCATCTACTCTTTCTGTAGGTGCAGAACGGGACGCTGTGGATTCAGAGGGTGGAGCGAAGCAGCTCTGGGGTCTACACCTGCCAAGCCACCAGCACTGAGGGCAGCACCACCCACGCCACCCAGCTGCTGGTTCTAGGTGCTCACTGGTGGGAGGGATGGGGTCCAGGGACACTTAAGAAGACTGACCTGTGGCTGAGGAGGTTCTTGGCAGGATGGGGGAGAGACTTGCACCTGAGGGCAGGACCCCATGGAAAGTGAGGCCCTCCCGATGCAGGCCACTTCTCTAAAACCAGCACCTTAATTTTAAGACCCATTACTATTCAGTGCTCAGCAGTGTGTTCCAGTGGGTGGGCAGGAGTCCTTGTTAGGCCTGAGCCACATAGCCCCCACTCCAGTTCCTCATCTTTATGATTCATAGCCCCCTTTCAGGACTGCCACATGAATTTAATTTGGTTCAGCCGAGGATGGTGAGGGCGCATAGTAATTCCTAACCAAGACCTTTCCTTCAGGAGGAAAGCTGAGAAGTGCAAGGCCTGGGCTTTGCCTTCATAGGGCCTCTTCTCTATGTGGGGAGATAGGACTAATGGAGAGACAGCGAGAGTTCTCCACGGTACTGAGAGAAAGTGCTGGGGAGTGGATAGTCTGATGTGGGGAAGGCCTGAACATAAATCTTTCCTCCCCTGCTGTCCTGGGGGCAAGTCCCGTCACAATCTCTCTGCCTCCGAGCCTCCCATTCTTCATCTATAAGATGGAGATGGTGCACTCTATCCGTCAGCTTGTAGCCTTACCTCCTCTTACTTGTGCAGTAGGGGCCAGAGGGGGGAGCAATAGAGCTGCAGTAATCAGGAAGTTTTGCAGGGGGCATGTGGGTGGGCCAGGCCCTCCGGAAGGGCATTTCAGACCAGCGAGTATAGAGAGCAAAAGCATGGAGATGGGGTGGGCCTGGCATGGCGACAGCCACCTGCCCATTCCTAAGCATTGACATGGAAAGATGGTTGGCCAGGTAGGGAGGGGTTGAGTCTCAGAGGCCCACATGGCTGGGTCAGGAAGTTTGAGCTCAATGTGGTCAGAGCCAAGAGATGCTGCAGGTTCTTGAACAGAGTGTTCTGTGACCAAGAGGCCATTTCTGCATGAATAGCCTTGACAGCAGCAATAGGGGAGCCTGGAGCCAGGAGGTCTGCAGCATCTTGGGTGAGGTTGGGTACTGGGGTTAGGGCATGAGGCATAGAGGTGATTTCAGCTGTGCCTGGCAGGGATACAAAGGCTAAATGGGGAAGAGCCCCAGACACACAGTGTGTAGGCAGGGGAACTGGGTGAACCAGGTTGCCCCTAGTGGGACAGGGAGAATTTGGGAAGTTAGTCTCTGGGAGAGGATGAACTTTTATCACATACAAGGGAGAGGTTCTGTTTTAGTTCCCCAGAGCCCTGTAACAGCCAGCCCTGTATTCCAGAGGGCAGAACCAGGAAGAGTTATAGAAGCGTCCTCCGGGTTCTGGGAAGACTATGGGCTAAGGCCACCTCCCTCCCCTTGTGCTCCCTGCAGGACCTCCTGTCATCGTGGTGCCTCCCAAGAACAGCAGTGTCAATGTCTCCCAGGATGTCTCCTTGGCCTGCCAGGCTGAGGCATACCCTGCTAACCTCACCTACAGCTGGTTCCAGAATGGCATCAATGTCTTTCACATCAGGTGGGCTCACCCACACTAAGAGGGGTGGAGGTGGACAGTCTGTGAGGAGCCCCTTGGTTAGGCCAGGCCTGGCCCCTTCCTCACATGTGCCATATCACAGTCGCCTGCAGTCCCGTGTGCGGATCCTGGTGGATGGGAGCCTGTGGCTTCAGGCTGTGCAGCCCGACGATGCCGGCCACTATACCTGTGTGCCCAGCAATGGCCTCCAGCATTCACCCTCAGCCTCTGCCTACCTCACTGTGCTCTGTAAGCCTGATCCCAGCTCCTTCCCCAGCCTGCTCCCCTGCCCTGGGCCAAGCCAAGCCCCCTCCCCCAACTTGCCACTGCTTTCCCTCAGACCCAGCCCAGGTGACAGCCATGCCTCCCGAGACACCCCTGCCCATAGGCATGCAAGGAGTGATCCGGTGCCCAGTTCGTGCTGACCCTCCACTGCTGTTTGTCAGCTGGACCAAGGATGGACAGGCCCTGCAGCTGGACAAGGTACAGGCTTGGGGCAGGGGCAGGAAGATCTCAGCTTGGTTATATTCTGTTTAGTGCAGCTTAATCCAATTTAGTGACTAGGAAACATGCATTTCTTTTGTAGAATTTAGTTTGTGCTACAAGACATGTTTGCATAAGCAACTTTATGCCCTTAAGGGGATATCTATGGTTTAAGGTGCAGCTGGTTGTGTTTCTTATTTGGGGAAAAGGTGAGAGACGACTTCTGGGGAAAATAATGGCAAAGAATTGGGCAGCAGAATAGAAGGTTGTTTTGTGTGAGGACTGGGGAACTGTGTGTCCTGGGAGAATGGGCACTTCTTGCCAGGTGCCATGTGCAGGGGGATAAGTGGAGGACAGGGGCAAGGAGGCCTCCAGGTTTACTGAGGGCACTGTGGGGGGAGGAGAGCAACACAGACAATCTGCTGGACGGCTGAGGGTGGAGTAAGTGCCTTCCACTTAGATTAGCAACAGGTTCTGGGACTTTGGTGATGGGTCTTAAAGGGCAGACAGTCATCCCACCACCAAAACCAAGTCCTAGAGGCAGGATATAGTAGAGTGTGTTTAGGGAATAATGAATTGCCTAGTTGGGGGGAGTGGGAGTGCTTGTAAGGACATGAATGGTGCAGAGAAAGCTGGAAAGACAGGCTCAGGCCAAAAGAAAGACCCATGGATGCCAAGTTAGTATTACCTCATTCCAAGGTGCTTGGGATCTTTTGTCTGCAAAGCCTATAAATTCCTTGAGGCCTAGTGTTGCATCTTTTAATTTAAGCATGTCCTCAAGTCTTCTAGGATAGTAGTAGTACTACTATTATAGTACGTACTCAGTACGTTTTTGTTAAATGTTTAAAAAAAAAAGTCGAAAGTCTGTAGGAGCCAGTAAAGCGGGACTTGAGTGTGGCAGGTGGAATGCAGCAGGAGAAAGCAGATGTAGGAGGGGCAGGTCTGGGGCTGTTGAAATGGTCCAGGTGACAGGTTATGAAGTCTGAGTTAGAAGGCCACAAAGATGGATGAGCCCTCTGCCCAAGAAGACGGGCTTAGTGAGGGTTTAGCTACAGGGAGGGAGGGAAAGCGGTCAGACTTTTGCAAAGATGCCTTAATATAGGAATGGGAGCTGATTTGGGGTGGAAGACACTGAACATTGTGGAGCACTGGAAAGATAGCTCAGGGAGGTTCCAGCAGGCATGGCTGAACTCCAGGGGTCACCCTTCACTCTGTTTTCTGTGACTTGAGGTCACAGCCTCACACCATTGGTAGTGGTAGTGGTCCCTCCAAAGGAGAGAGAGAAAGGATGAATTCAAAGGGGTCCGGCCTAGACATGGAACTGTGGCGTCTTCTGCATGGGTGTGTCTCAGGAAGCCTTCCTCGCATGTTGTCATTGTGGTCTTGCCTCTGCTGAGTTTCTTTCTCTTGTATGTCTCTCCTTTATTTTAGTACCCTGGCTGGTCCCAGGGCACAGAGGGTTCACTGATCATTGCCTTGGGGAATGAGGATGCCCTGGGAGAATACACCTGCACTCCCTATAACAGTCTGGGCACTGCTGGGCCCTCCCCAGTGACCCGCGTGCTGCTCAAGGTGAGGCGCAGGGTGCACTGGCACCTGCAATAGCAGCCTGTCAGGGGGCTGAGCCAGACTGATGGGTGGAGTGAGGCCACACACAGGGGAGAGGCCTGTGTTTCCCACAGTGGCCACAGCAGCAGTTACCAGATGCTGTCCCAGAGGTGGCATATATGTAGTAGAGATGGCACTGGGGAGGTGGGATATCAGTCACCCCCAAGAAGATCCTTGACTGCCCCCGTGCTCACTAATGACCTTCAGTGACCATGCTGCCTCCCTCTCTGGGGCTCTGTAGAGGCTGATGTACTTCCAATGCCAGTCCTTACTACCTAACCCCCAAACTCTGCCTGCTGGGGAATAGACAGAGAGGTAGAGAGAAACTGAGACAGAAACAGAAACATCCAGCTTCAAGGAACCTAGAGAGGGGAGTAGCCAACCTTGACAGTGATGTAGGAGAGGCAGGAGGAGAGGGGCCCCTCCCAATGCCAGATCTGGCTTACAGGCTCCCCCAGCTTTTATAGAAAGGCCCAAGGAAGAATATTTCCAAGAAGTAGGGCGGGAGTTACTCATCCCCTGTTCTGCTCGAGGGGACCCTCCTCCTGTTGTCTCCTGGGCCAAGGTAAGGCCCGACTCACTCTGCTTGTACTTGTGCCCACTATTCCACTGCCTCTTGCTGCCCCTGGCCATTCTGTGGGAAGGAGGGTGTGGGGAGGAGAGGGCTGTTGGAGGCAGGAGGAATTGAGCTGCCTGGAGAGATGAGGGGCGCCTTTGGTGAGGGGTGGCTGCGTGTGTCCTCAGGGCTGACCAGTGGTTCTGTAGGTGGGCTGGGGGCTGCGGGGCCAGGCCCAAGTGGACAGCAACAGCAGCCTTATACTGCGACCATTGACCAAGGAGGCCCATGGGCGCTGGGAATGCAGTGCCAGCAATGCTGTAGCCCGAGTG
This sequence comes from Loris lydekkerianus, assembly GCA_963574355.1. Classification (NCBI taxonomy): domain Eukaryota; kingdom Metazoa; phylum Chordata; class Mammalia; order Primates; family Lorisidae; genus Loris; species Loris lydekkerianus. The sequence goes on along the minus strand of CAUYPK010016602.1, from coordinate 108,876 downwards.
GCCACCTCCACAAATGTCTACGTGCTGGGTTAGTGGCTGGAGTATACGCTGGGCACTGGGGGAACCACGTGGGATAGGAGGCCCAGATGGGAGATCATGGGGGTGGGGCCCCTGGGATGGTTGGTGGAGGTCAGAGGCCCTGGGATCCCTTTGCTTTCCACCCTCCACAGGGCCCTGACTAGCACTCCCTATCTCTCTTTTCCCCCCTACCCAGGCACTAGTCCCCACGTTGTCACCAATGTGTCTGTGGTGCCTTTGCCCAAGGGTGCCAATGTCTCCTGGGAGCCTGGCTTTGATGGTGGCTACCTGCAGAGGTTCAGTGTCTGGTACACCCCACTGTGAGTGGCCTGCCCCTGCCCCAGCCTCACCTTTCCCCCTCTCCACCCTAAAATCCTCTGTCCTCTGCCCTTTCCCCAGCCCTCTATCTCTAGCTGGCACCAGCCCTGCTGCCCTGTCTTCAGACTTGGAGGTGTTCAGGGCCCAGGTTCTGAGATCTCAGATGGTTAAGAAGAGTGGGGTGGTCATCTTGCTGGACTCCAGACCTTTCTGGTCTTCCTGGCCATTTCCTCATGTCCCCCAGGGCCAAGCGTCCTGACCGAGCCCACCACGACTGGGTGTCCTTGGCTGTGCCTATCGGGGCTGCTCACCTCCTGGTGCCTGGGCTGCAGCCCCACACCCAGTACCAGTTCAGTGTGCTGGCCCAGAACAGGCTGGGGAGTGGGCCCTTCAGTGAGATTGTCTTGTCTGCTCCTGAAGGTGAGGCCTCTTGCCCTAAAGTGGCAGAGACATGGGTGGGAAAGGCTGGCTGGGGAAGCTGGGATAGGAGAGGGTCTGGGTGAGAGGGAATGGGGTGCTGGGCAGCTTGGGGTACAGAAGGGTGTGTGAAGGATGATTGGAGCTTGTCTTTAGGGGCCCTGAGGAGAAGGGTTGGGTATTGTGGACTGTAGAAGGCCAGGAGAGGAGCAGGATGAGAAACGCGATGTGCCTATTGTCCTATTCAGGGCTTCCTACCACAACAGCTGCTCCCAGGCTCACCCCGACAGACATACGGCCTTCCCTGTCCCCTCCACGAGGTCTGGTAGCAGTGAGGACACCCCGGGGGGTACTTCTGCATTGGAATCCCCCAGAACTGGTCCCTAAGAGACTAGATGGCTACATCTTGGAAGGACGGCAAGGCTCCCAGGGCTGGGAGGTGCTGGACCGGGCCGTGTCTGGCACGGAAACACAGCTGCTGGTGCCAGGCCTCATCAAGGTATGTGTAGGAGCATGTCCTGCCTCACCCTTTTGTCCCACTTGCAAAGTCCTTCTGGATGAGGCTGGGATGGTCAATGCCAGCCCTAACCTCCTTCCTGGACACCATCCCCGACTTCCAGGATGTCCTCTATGAATTCCGCCTGGTGGCCTTAGCAGGAAGCTATGTCAGCGACCCCAGCAACACCGCCAACGTCTCCACTTCCGGTGAGAACCCGGAGGGAGGGCAGGGTGGGGGGGACTGCGAGAGCTCTTGATCCCCTGACTTTCCCGCACGGCCCTTGCCCAGGCCTGGAGGTCTACCCGTCGCGTACGCAGCTGCCGGGCCTCCTGCCCCAACCTGTCCTGGCGGGCCTGGTGGGCGGGGTCTGCTTCCTGGGCGTGGCCGTCCTAGTGAGCATCCTGGCGGCTTGCCTCATGAACCGGCGCAGGGCGGTCCGTAGAAGACGAAAACGCCTCTGCCAAGGTAGTCCCGTCCGCCCCATCAGTCCGGCCTGAGTACTGGGGGCTGGGTCCACCAGAAGGACTCACCTCCTCTCCCCCTTTCCACCCCCCACGCCCGGAGGACCATCCTCTCACCTGCGGGGCCCAGGTGCATTCCCACAGTCCAGCATACTGAATTGCCTAAGCTTTTCCCGGCCGTATAGAGTTGAGAGCCTGATGTTGGGATGAGAGGGTCAGAACCTGTTTCACCTGTGTCCCCTCCTGTTCTCACGCCCTTACAGATCCACCTCTTCTGTTTTCTCCGCCCCGTAAGTCAGCTTCACAGTAAGTAACTAAATCCCCTTGGCCTCCGCCTTTCTATTTGTACACATCAGTGTCCTTTGCTTCTTTTTCTGCACCTTGGGGTGGGGGCAAGAAGGTGGGTGCGAGGCCCCAGCCTGGTCCAGTGCTGCTTGTACCTTCCCTCCACCCTCCTACGGAGTTGGTCCTATGGTTGCTTACTTTCCTGGCCCTGCACTATTGTGCACCATACTGCTCAAGCCTGGCACCCAGAGGGGGATTGGCTCCCTACTATGGACCCTGATCTCCACCCCATCCTTCCAGCTCTGCTCCGGGATCCGACAGTCCCGACAGCGTGGTGAAGCTGAAGCTCCAGGGTTCCCCAGTTCCCAGCCTGCGCCAGAGTCTGCTCTGGGGGGAGCCTGCTGGACCTCCCAGCCCCCATACGAATCCTCCTTCTGGCCGGGGACCTTTACCCCTGGAGACCATTTGTCGCGGCCCAGATGGGCGCTTTGTGATGGGACCCACCGTGGGGGCCTCCCAAGAAAGATCAGTCTCGGAGCAGGCAGAACCTCGGACTCCAGACCGGCGTCTGGCCCGGTCCTTTCACTGCAGCAGCAGCAGCCCCAGTGGGGCACCCCAGCCCCTCTGCATCGCAGACATCAGCCCTGTGGGGCCCCCTCCAGCAGCCCCGCCCAGTCCCCTTCCAGGTCCGGGACCCCTGCTTCAGTACCTGAGTCTGCCTTTCTTCCGGGAAATGAATGTGGATGGGGACTGGCCCCCTCTTGAGGAGCCTGGCCCTGCTGCCCCACCAGATTACATGGATACACGGCCCTGCCCCACCTCATCTTTCCTTCCGCCCCCAGACTCACCACCTATGTCCACCAGGGCAGCACTTCCTGGGACTGTGGTAGGGGCTGTGGCTGCCCTGGAGGCCCCTTACACAGCCCTGGCTGATTGGACATTGAGGGAGCGGCTGCTGCCAAGCCTGCTCCCTGCCGCCCCTCGGGGTAGCCTTACAAGCCAGAGCAGTGGGCGGGGCAGTGCCTCTTTCCTGCGGCCCCCCTCCACAGCCCCCTCTGCAGGAGGCAGCTACCTCAGCCCTGTTCCTGGAGACACCAGCAGCTGGGCCAGTGGCCCTGAGAGGTGGCCCCGAAGGGAGCATGTGGTGACAGTAAGCAAGAGGTGTGAGGGCAGTCCCCCATCCCTACCCTGACCCCAGTCCTACCCTGCCATTCCAGACCTCCCCATCCCTCCACCTTCTCAGTTCCATGTGCACCCTGGGAACAGGAGACCATGTCTCCTTTTAGAAGCTTTTGTTGAGATCCAAAGATTTCCACAGGAAACCCATGGCCAACTCTTCCACCCACATGTTTGTCACTTTTAACAGGAGGAACACATCTGTGGATGAGAACTATGAATGGGACTCAGAATTCCCTGGGGACATGGAACTGCTGGAGACTATGCACCTGGGCTTGGCCGGATCCCGGTTCCGACCTGACACTGAGCCAGAGCTAGGTAAGTGAGCCCTCCAGAGAGGCAGGCACTCCTGGCAGCCCTGTCCCACATCCCCCCTCACCTGCGGACTCATCTGTTTAGTCAGGCCCTTTGCCCCAGGCTTCTCCACTCTAGACAGGGACTTACTCCCTTGGTGTAACTGCACTGAAGGCCCTAGGGTGCTTTCATCTGAGCCTTACAGTGAACCCCACGGCTTCTTCTGTCATTGTCTTGCCCCCGTCTGCAGGTCCAAAGATCCCAGAGGAGGGCTGTCTCCTGAACACTGCCCATGCTACTGGCCCTGAGGCCCGTTGTGCTGCCCTCCGGGAGGAATTCCTTGCCTTCCGCCGCCGCAGGGATGCTACTAGGGCTCGGCTACCTGCCTATCGACAGCCAGCCCCGCACCCAGAACAGGCCACTCTGCTGTGAACACCCCTGATGTGAAGCTGGGCAAGGACATGTGGACCCGCAGAGGAGGCCCCCAACAAGATCTAGCTCCAAACTAGGGCACTGCCCTTGGCCCTTTGGTGCCCAGGCATAAACCCTAATAGTGGGTTTGGGTGAGGTTGGTGTGAGATGTATGTGTTGATCCCATAGGTGAGTCTGGGGATTGGAACAGGGATCATAGGTCTGCCCCTTTGTGTGTGTGTGTGTGTGTGTGTGTGTGTGTGTGTGTATGTGTATGGGTGTGGGTTTGGTATTTGTGGTGTGGGTGAAGTTTTTTTTACAGGTGAATAAAGAAAGTTTGAAAGATTTCTGTGTGTTATCTATCTGGCTTTGAATCTAAAAGAGAGGTGGGGAAATCCTTGGGCCCTTAAAGAGGAGGGGGGATCTTCCTGAATGAATAGGGCTGTGTTCAACATTCATTCTAGAAGTGCCTACTGAAGTCAGCTACAAAAAACCAGCCATTGAACTGGATGCTGAGAAAAATACAAGTTTTCGAAGACATGCCTTTGCCCTTGGGGAGTTATTTCTAGTCAGTGAGGCAGACAAGTAAATAGTTACAGTATGATGTGATAAGTTCTGAGATAAAGCTGTGTGTTGATTGTTATGGAAGCACAACAGAAGGAGTTCAGCTCAAGGCAACAGATACTCAGTGAATGATTACAGTGTGTGCTGGGACAAATGGTACACAGGTACATTGGAGGGATCCTTGCAGAAGGTGGTAGTAATAATGGCATTCACTGTGTTCCAGACCCTGCTCTAGTTCTCTGAGTTTGTTAGTGCTGTGTCAAAGATTAGGGAACTGAAGCAGAGAATGCTTTAGTAATCTGCCCAAAAGTCACTGTGGGTAAAGGCAGAGCAGATGAGAAGCCAGTTTAGAAAGTGAAAGCATCCCAGGCAGAGGAACAGCCTTTGTAAGGCACAGGGGAGTGAAAATACCTAACACTTGATAGCCCTGGAATATAGAGCTGGGTAGGACTTGGAAAGGGGACAGTTTGTGGAAAAGTGGGACAAGATTGGTAGTTGATGTCCTTGATATGAGACTCGGCTGGGGACTATATTATAAGTGGAGAGCTCCACTGATGGTTGAAGTCAGGACTCCACCTGGAGAGACTGAAGGAACCCGGCTGGCTTCCTCCTCCACTGAGATCCCCACACTCCATCCCTCCAAGGTTTAAGGAAAGATGCCAGGTCATAGAGAAGATGAAAGCGGGAGAGAAGTCAGGTCTGAACCACAGGTCGCAGCGTTCACCACGCCCCTCACGCCAAGGGCAAAGAGTGACCTCACTGTTCCCTCTGCCTAGGCTTGAAGCAGGTGGGGAGCAAGACCACGTGGGAGTGTTGCCCTGGCCTGCAAACTCCAGTCCTGTCACACCCTAGTCAACTGGGGGCGGGTCTTCCTGTGCCTCCGTTTACTTTGCCAGCCTACATAAACACGCACGCCCACGGTCTTGGGCTAACTTTCTAGGCAGAAAGTTACCGGGGACGCGAGTCTATGGGCTCCTGGGTGGAGGTTGAGGTTCTCATGGGTGGAGACCACCACAACTGCCTTTGTAGGCCCAGACTGCTCAGATCCTTTAACCCTTCCTCTGGTCCACTGCCCCTATCCAGCACTACCCCTCCCCCCATCTCCGCTGCGGCGCCTTTAAACCCACTGGGCCCTTGCCCCGCCCCTGTTCCACCCAGTCTGAGGCGGGACCCTCCTGAAAACCCCCCGCCCCGCCAGGGCGCACCACTTGCCGCTGCAGACCCTGCCTTGAGCGCGCAGCTGTCCAGCCCATCTGAACAGTGAGCTGGGTGGAAGGGCGAAGGGGGGATGTGCATGGGCTGTAGAGAGCTAGAAGCCAGAGCTTGGGACTTGCTCTAGCTAGCTTGGGGATCAAGGGCTGGTACCGGGCGAGGGTTCAATGACTTAACTGCTCTGCCCCGCCCTGTGCTGTCAGACCAGGTCCGCAAGCCCTGACCCGGCATTGTTGGACGATGAGCTCAGGCCGGTGCCTAGACGGGGCGTCCGTCTGGAGCAGGGACTCGGGGACTGCGCCCCATCTGCCAGCTCCAGTGCCTAGTCCTCGTTTGGGTGAGGGTGAAAGGGTGTCGGACTTTAGCTGGCTGGTCTGAATGACCGCGCGTACTGGGCCCTGGCGCCAGCCCCGGACCTGCTCCGCGTTCTTGGGGCTTCCCGCGCGACCCTTCACTTCCTGGTTATGGGAGCACGTGTGGGCGCTGCATGCCTTTGGGTCCCCGAGGCCGCCTTTCTGTTCCTTCTCCTGCCACCTCACTTTTTTGGAGACGCATGGTCACGGGCTGGGGTTAGGAGACTCCATGCGTGGGTCGCACTATGGCCTCATCTTTTGTGAAGTTCTAGTTTTCTCCAGGAGGATCCCCCAATCTCAGGCACCTGGGGGCTGCAGCCTAGATTGCGTCCTGGGATGCCCTGCCAGTGTGTATGTGTGTGAGTGTGTGTGTGTGTGTGTGGGGGGGGGGATCGGCTGCTTTCCAGACTCTCCTACTTCTGCCCGAACCCCGCTGCCCCACCCGTGCCCCCTGCTGCTGGGAAAGTCGGCGGTGGCCGCGGGCGGCGGGCGGGCTGCCCAGACCACTGCGTCACCCCCATGCGGGCGGGCGGTGGTGACTCATCGGCAGTAACGGCTAGGGTGTGGCCGTGGGGTGGGGGCGGCGGCTGTGGAGGCTGGACCTGCAGGACCGGAAGTGGACTGCCGTGTTTCCCAGCTCTGCAGGCCTCCTGGAGCCTCCTGTTGCCTCCTGGAGTCTCCTGGAGCCGGTAGCGTGGAGGTTCTGAGCGCACTTGGTACCTGTGAGGTTAGATAGTGGGAATCTGGTGTATGAGACCTGTGGCTTGTCCGGGGAATCCTCCTTCCCCCAGTTCTCTCTTTGACTGTTGGTAATTCCAAAGCCCCAGACAGGGACATTCAGCCAACAGTCTCTCCTTCCTATCCCCTAGGGTAGACCTAAAACTGCAGAGGAGGTCATGATAGAGCTGTGCTAGCAAGGTCCTGTCACTTGAGAACCAACAAATAGTCTTTGTCCAACTGTAAATCTCCTTTTTCACCCTACAGCCTCTGCACCCCCAGGGGAGTGGCCTCTCATCTTTTCTTCATACTATCCCTTCACCCTTCAGAATTTTCAGGTATGAATTCTCTAGCTGAAAACACACCTTCCCTTTGCAGGGCATTTCTTCTGAACTTCTACCTCCCTAAGTCTGCCTCTCTACTCAGGAACTGGTCCTTTCCCATCTCCTGCAAATGCTGTCTCTGCCCCCTGTGGCTCCCTCTTGGATAGATGACCCCCTTGAATCTAGCTACACCTGAGAACTGCTGTGAGGATCCCACTGCTCCCCCTGGGCTCAGCCTCCTCCTCCCATGCCTGTGTTGAGCAGGCGTTCTTGCCTGGTGCCCCCACCCTGCCTCCATTTCTGTGTTTGGTACACAGAAGCCATGGCAACAGCCCCCACTTCACCTCCCTGGCGCAAGCCTTGTGGCTTCCTGTTTGTGCAGCTTCAGCTTTCTCTTCTGCTCAGGACTCTTGGTGTGGTGAGGGGCTGCCCCAAGGGGATTCCTTGACCATGAGCCCCTACTGTCTTTCTGCCTGCTTCCTGTGGCATCTCACTTTGTGGGCTGCTATCCTGGTTGCTGTCTTTCAGAAGAGTCCCTGCCCCAAATCTGAGCTGGGAAGTTCCCTGTGTCCCATCTGCGGGGTGTTTGGAGAGTCCCTTTGTCTTCTCAACTGAGCACCCCAGCCAAGAACCCTCAGATCCTTCCACCCCACCCCATGTCCGCCTTTTCTTTGGCTTAGGGTGAAGTAAGCTTCCAGCCCAGGGGCCGGGTGGGGCTCAGGGCTGTCTATCCAGGCTCCTGCCCCTTTCCCAACTTTCCTACCCATGGCCACCACTGAGGGTGGGGGTTGGGGTTGTTCCCCCAGCTGCAGTCAGCTTCAGACTTCAGGTTGCTCGCTGCCAACCTACCCCCCAAGTTGTTCAGCTGTTGCCTTCCCTTGGGTTCCCCAGCTGTGGGGCATCTCCCACTCCTGTCTTCCAGCTAGGCATATCTCTTCTGCCCACCCTGGTAGGCGATCTGCTATTCTCCCTTCCTTTGAGGGAGAGCAGGGGTAGGTCCCTGGGTATCAGTAGGGTGGGCCTTTGAAGCTCCAGCAGCCACTGCCTGGCCATGGGGTGGGGAAGAGAAACAGCTGCTGACAAGGCTGGGCCTGCCCCTTCCCAGAGGTCCACCCTGTGGCTCTGGAGCCTCAGGGTTCTAGGGCAATGGCCCCAGTGTGGAGCAGATACACTGCAGCTGGACGTGCAACCCTGCCAGCTCTGTTCAGGACCCAGAGCGTGTGTGTGGGGGGGCACTTAGTATCCACCTTCTGTTCAGAGGAGGGTCTGGGAGGCTGAGTTTGTCCTGCCCTGAGGGGCTCTTGGCATCAGGCCCTTCCCTCCCCTCTGAACTCTGGTGTCTTAAGTTAATCATTCTCCTGCCCTTTCTTTACTTGTGCCATAGTGCGCTGTGCCACTTGGCCCTTGGAAGCACAGCCCTGAGACCCAGGTGACCATAGTGAGACCACTCCCAGAAGAGAGGTCTGAAAATTAGGCTGGGCAAAGAGAGCTCACTGGCTATGGCAGCCCTTCCCCTTCCTCTTCCTGTCACGCCTCCAGCTGTCCCCTGTGCATCAGAGGTTGTAGGCTCTATAGACTGAGTGGCAGGAAGGGCAGGAAAGCTGCTCTCCCTTTCTCCTCTGGCCTCTGCCACTTGACCCACTTCCCTTCCCCCAGCTGGTTGTATGTGTGGCTGATGCTGTGGATCAGACCCAGATTGACATTTATCTGGCCAGGGCTGGGGGAAGATGGAGGTGGGGGTGGGTCACTCTTAATGAAGGTTAAAAATAACTGATTTAGGGGAGGATTTCTGCTGGAAATGTGTAGCTTGATAAGCCACAGTAGAAAGGAGCAGCCATGCTGGAATGTGAGGAGGGAACTGGCCCCAGACACAAAGCCTCTGGGGCTGAGAGGTTTGAGTGTTTGAGGCTGCCTGGCCTCTTGTACCTGGACAGAGCCCTAAGGCCCATTGAGAGGGTGGCAGGATAGTTGAACCTGGGAGAAAGAGAGCCAGAGTCACTTTGTCCCTTATGTCTCACCTGGCCTACAGCCAGATGTGGGGAAAGAGGTGGCTCCATTTCCTCTCCTTAAACACAGGTATCCATCCTGGGGATCCACTTTTGAGAGCAACCAGATAGCTGGCACTATTTCAGGGCAGAGAGACAAGCCAGTCCAGGGAGGGGATGGGGCAGGAAGTGGGGGGCGCTGTTCTTTCCCTGTTCCTGGCTCCCTTTGGGGTTAGTCGCATTCCTGGGACTTGTTCAGCAGGCCCCTGGCTGTGGGACCTTGGCAGTGATGTGGTGGGTGGGGACAGACTGCCCACAGTGAGTTCTGCCAACTCAAGCCAGTGTTCAGGAAACCACCCAGTTCTTGCTAACTCAGGCCCTCAAACTAAGTTAAAGAAACTCTCCTGTGTATTTCCTCATCTTTCCCTCTCTTCCCAGGTTTCCAAAAAAATGCCAATTTCCCCCAAATTGGTACCCCACTGTCTTTCTGCCTGCTTCCTTTGGCATCTTACATTATGGGCTGCTATCCTGGTTGTGGTCAGCTCAAGGCTCCTGTATTAGTTTCCTATATCTGCTATTACAAATCATCGCAAACTTAGTGACTCAAGGCAACACATATATAGTACACTTCTAGAAACCCCAACAAGGGCATCCCTGGCTAAAATCCAGGTGTGGGCAGGGCTACATTCCTTCTGAGGGCTTTAGGGGGAGAATCCATTTCCTTGCCTTTTGTGGCTTCTGATGGCCACCTGCATTGCTTGGTCTGTGGCCCTGTATGACCCTGACCTCTGCTGCCTTCCTCACTTATCCCACTCTGACTCCTCCGCCGCCTCCTTTCAGCTAGTAAGGACCCTTGTGATTACTCTGGGCCCACCTGGATGATCCAGGATAACCTTCTCACCTCACACTCTTAATCACATGAGAAGTCCCTTTTTGCCATGTAAGGTAATGAAAGTATTTTGCCTACTACAATTCCTAGAAGGGAAAGTAGAATTTGTTTTTTTTTGCCTGGTTTCTCATGGGAAATTCCTTTTGCTTGCTGAAATTTGTTAAGGGCCTACTCAGGGCTACCTCTTCCAGGAAGTCTTCTCATGCTGCTTCTGCCCATCCTCTTCTCATTCCTACAATGAGTGGTCTGCACTGTGCAGCCTGGTACTCATGGTGTGCAGTCCTTAACCCATTCATCGTACCTGCCCTGTCTCCCTGATGGCGCTGTGGGCACATTAGGACCAAGGATTTGTATCTCTTCTATAATCCCTAACACAGATAGTAGGTGCCCCATTGAAACCCAGTGGGTGATTGAGAGTGGATCTGACTAGTCCTCCAGCTCCTGGCATGGGTTTCCCAAGTTACTCCATATTCGTCCACCTCTCCCCAAATCTTCCTCTTTCCCAGGGCTGTGGTTAGAATGACCAGTTTACCTTTGCTAAAGATGACCATTCCAAAGGAGGAGCCAAACCCTCAGTCTTAGTCTCATTTACTCCATATCCTATTCCAGGCTTTTAAAAAAACTTTTCTATTATTCAAATGAAATCTAATGGAGAGCTTCAATATAATAAACCTATTGCTTGTCATAGGGATGGGAGAATCTGGAGACAGCCTGTGTAGCCTCCCAGAATTCTGAGCAGTGCTATTCCAGCCCATGTCCAGGGATCAAGGCAAAATTTCCCTCATTTGGCAGCATTTCTGGTTCTTACCCTTAGGGCCCACCATGGGAGGTATGGTGTGGGTCCCCACAGGCAGAATTCCCCATAGGACAAGCTGCAGATGTTGACAGAAGGTCTGGGCCTGTCCTCTCCCCAGCTTCCCGCAGCTACTACTGCCCTTCAGAATGGCCAACAGGGGACCAGCGTATGGCCTGAGCCGGGAGGTACAGCAGAAGATTGAGAAACAATATGATGCTGACTTGGAGCAGATCCTTATCCAGTGGATCACCAGCCAGTGCCGCAAGGATGTGGGCCGGCCCCAGCCTGGGCGTGAGAACTTCCAGAACTGGCTCAAGGATGGCACGGTGAGAGCTGAGCCCCCACTGGCTTGGAAGTACACAGGGAGTAGGACTAGTTCTGGTGGTTTAACCTGAGGAAGGGAAGATGTGGGCACACTGTCCCAGCGTCTTCCTAAGCCTGAGTGTCTTCACTGAGGCTAGGAGAGGACCCAAGCTTTCCTCCCTTCTCACTGAGGGAAGCGTAAGGGTGAGTGTGCCTCCCTTGCTGTGGGAGGCCTTGGCGACATGAGGTGGGTTATGCAGTATTACTGGAATGGCAAGGGGAGGCTGAACACTGGCCTTTCACTCTGGGCTCAGCAGCAGGGGACTGGACCAAGGACCCCCAAGGCTCACTCTGGGGGAAGGGATCCAGCTGTATTCAGGCAGGAGAAGACCCCCTTCTGGTTCTGTCTCTGCTGTTGGGAGTGGTGCACACTGATTTATGCTCAGTGCATCCTCACCTCTGCACATCCACTGTCCTCACCCAGGTACTGTGTGAGCTTATTAATGGACTGTACCCTGAGGGGCAGGCCCCGGTAAAGAAGATACAGACCTCCACCACGGCATTCAAACAGATGGAGCAGATCTCTCAATTCCTGCAAGCAGCTGAGCGCTATGGCGTCAACACTACTGACATCTTCCAAACTGTGGACCTCTGGGAAGGTGGGCCAGGACCGGGGTCTGGGGCCTGTCATTTAGGAGACCAGAGATTGTGCTGGCCATCTTGGCCAGGGAGAAGGAACCAGTTTCTGGCTCCTTGAGGACAAAAAGGGATGATGTGACCCCAGCCTTGCTGTGGCCAATGCATTCCCATTCTCCTTCCTAGGAAAGAACATGGCCTGTGTTCAGCGAACCCTGATGAACCTGGGTGGGCTGGCGGTAGCCCGGGATGATGGCCTCTTCTCTGGGGATCCCAATTGGTTCCCTAAGTAAGTATTGTTGGGGCAGCTGCTGGGGCCAGCAAGCACACAGTTCCTGCCTATTCCTGTCCCTAGGAAATAACTAACATCATCTTGGGAGCAGGCAGCCCATTTCAAAGCACTTTCACATTCCTGTCTCCCTTAGTCCTCACACCTCTCCCCATGGTGGGAAGAGACAATCCCTTTGGAAAGATGAGGAGTCAGCTTCAGGGAGCTCAAGGGCAGAGCTGGCACCAAGGCTTGGGGCCCTAGCAAAGCCTATGCTCTATATGGGGACAGGATTTACTGGGCAGCTTCTAACTTCCCCCTAATCGGCACTCCCTTCCCACCCAGGAAATCCAAGGAGAACCCTCGGAACTTCTCAGACAGCCAGCTGCAAGAGGGCAAGAACGTGATTGGGTTACAGATGGGCACCAACCGCGGGGCATCTCAGGCGGGCATGACTGGCTATGGGATGCCGCGCCAGATCCTCTGATCTCACCGCTGCCCCGCCTTCCCATGAATGGTTAATATATATGTGTGTGTATATATTTAGCAGTGACATTCCCCGAGAGCCCCTGGGCTCTCGAGCTCCCTCTTTGCCAGGGTGAAGGATCCAGCCTGTCCTGTTACCTCTAGGGTGCTTGATGGCAGCCTCTCCCCTGTGCTTACTAAGACATTCCCTTTTCCACATCCATCAAAACTGGATCGACTGGCCTCATCTTTTCCTCTAGGACCAAAATTTGGGGACCTTCCCCCTGCCCTCCATTTTCCTTTTTCCCATTGGCCTCTTCTGCCCCTGAGCTCTGTTCCCTTAGCCATTCCTTGGCTGGGGTCAGACATGCTACCTTCCAATTGGCCTGCCTTCCGTGAATGTGCCTCTCCCACCGCTGTGACTGTGGGGACTTAATTTATAGGGAGGGCCCTGTGGCAGCTGCTACCCCGGCCACAACTGGACTGTGCTCACCACACATGTGGGGCAACCTTCCCAGGCAGAGGCCCTTGTGGTTTCCCATTTTCCATCCCCCTCACTGTGGCTAAGGGGTGGGGGACGTGAGGACAGAAAAGGGAGAGCAGCCCACTATGGTCCGGGCCTTGAGGAATATGAGTTTGCTGATTTAATAAAGATTCCCAATCTTTTTTTGGATAGACTCTGGCTGTGTCTGGGGCCACTGTGCCCACTGTGGGGAAGAGAGGAACACTGAGCCCAGGGCAGAGAGGGAGGGCCGCAGCACTAGTCCCCGTCTTCAGTTTCTTACCTGTCCCTTTCTCATTCACTTCAGGAGAGGGTGTTGGGATTGAGAAGGGATAGGACCTCACAGCTGCCTATGGGCTGGGCCTCACAATGCAGAACACATGGGCAGTGTTCACAGGGAGGTTAGGCCCTCACCACCCAAGGTTTTGGGCAGTCTTGGTGCTCCTGGCTGGGCCTGCGCTTCAGGGGAGCGGGCTCACTCTTGGCACAGCCCGCAGTCCTGGCAAGTGCAGCTGAGTCCAGGTGGGCGGCCCCTCAGGTAGTTAGTTGTAGGACGAGGGGCCTGCCTGTGTTGGATGAGGGTGGCCAGATCTGGGTGGAGGTTGTGGTGCTGATGGACATCTGGAAACCTGGGAATGAGTGAGTTGGTGGCCGTGGTTGAGGGAAGAGGCATTTTTGGTGTCATCTGCAGCACCTGTGAGCTGCATGCTCAGAAGAGCCGGCCTCAGAGGCCTTGGTCTAAGATAATCAATTTTCAGTCAACTTGTCTCCAGTGCCAGCCCTGATCCAGGCATGAGTGTCCCACCCATAGTTTGCAATCTCTAGGTGTCTGTCTTTACCTCAAAGCTTCCCATCAGACCCTGTGTCTTCCTGGGGAGAACTTGAGGAGCAGTGGGCCTGCCTGACCTTAGGTCTCATCCCCCAGCAGGGGCCTGATCTCTTGTCCCTCTCGCCTTTCTACTTTAGAGCATCTCTGTTTCCCTAGCAGGAGAAAGCCACCCAGACTGTACCCGAGAGTAACAGGCCAGAGAGCTCTCTCCTCTCCCCATTGCTCCTCTGCCACCTGAGGCTCCTTCCACACTGGGGCCAGGTGCCCTGCAGCAGCTGTCACTCCATGGCTCTCCACCTTTCCCGGTCCAACTCCATCACCCCACGCAGAGAGGGATTTGTTTGCTTGCTGATCCCCATGGGCGGGCACAGATAAGATTTGCACAGCCTGTGTGCAGGTCCCCAGGCACTGGGCACTCCACCCTTTTATCTCCATTCAGGAAGAGCTGCAAATGCCAGCAAGGGAGAGTGATGTCACTGCAGACAAAACATTGAATTCACTGATATTTACCCTAAAACAACAAACCCTTTGCCACTTCCCCTAACTTATTTATAGCTCCAAATTATTGGCCAGAGGCCTGACAACTCTGAGAAATGCTTTCTGCCTCAGTGCCAGCACCGAGAACCATTGCCTTTGCCCAGAAGATTCTCCCCAAAGCCCAGGATATGGATATTACTAGATTATTTTCCCCATTTTGTCCCCAGATGAGGTCCCTGGGTCTCAGGAAGGGCAAGAAATTTATTGAAGGCCACATAGCAGTTAAGTGAAGGAGCATGGACTCATGGCTGTGAGTCCAGCTGGTGCTGTCCCAGGCTCTCTGAGAGGTGGAACTGCTGAGGGACTGGGGGCGTGGAAGGGTGGGGTGGGGGTGCTCTTCAGGTAAACTGAGGATGATAATTCTTGCCACATGGAGGCTGCGGTGAGAATTAGGTAAGGCACACGTGGAGAGAGCTTGGCAAAGTGCATGCTAGCACACGGCAAGTGCTCAGGAAACAGAAGCATGGGGAAGACAAAGCTGGGCTTTGTGGGGATACTGTGCTGGGAGGGGGCTGATGCCCAGCAATGCCATGACCCTCAGTCACTGTCCTACTGGACCTGGGCCCAGATGCTTTGAGTGGTGCTACTCCAACTCCCTGGAATGGCTTATTCTCAAAGCAGACACTGGATTTGAGAGGTGCTCAGGGTGGTGAGGGGGGAGGGCTGGCTGTGCCCATCACCCAGCAGCTTTGCCAGTCACCTAGCAGCTTTGTGAGGAATCTCTGGAACTGACCAGTGAATGGCATCTCAAAATTTTACTTTGTTTTCTGCTGGTTTGCTTTTTAGCATTTTGTCCCATCTGAAGTCACAGTTTCATTCCTAGTTTGGCCTTTCCCTTCTCTCCTGACCTCCCTTCAGGCCCTGGAGCCCAGAATGGGGATCAGCAAAAGCTCCTCTGCGTGGCACTCCCTTTTCTTGTCATCCCCCAGTACTCTGTTCTCTGTGGCTCTGTGTGCTGGCGTTTTGTGACACTGTACTTGCAGTGCTATTCCTGCTGCTGGGGAGAGTCTCTCCCAGGTCTCCCTTTCATCTCCTTCCTGTCTTTGTTCACATGGCACGGTCCCTGACCACGCTGTTTGAAATTGCATACTCCACCCTTAGCCTGCACCCCACTCTCCTCTCCTGCCTTCTTTTATCACTCAATATATTTTGTTTACTTTCGGTCCTCATCCGTAGAATGCACACTACAGATAGGCAGGCACTTGTTGGTTTTGTTCATGTAGAGTGGTGGTTGGCATGATGCAGGTGCTGGGTAAATATTTGCTGAATGAATGAATACAGCATCACGCCACCCTCACGCTCCTCAGTCCCCTGGCCTGGTAACACATTGGCCACCCAACCCTGGGGCCTAGCAACCCAGACTGTCAGCGGATCTGAGGTGGAACCCAGCTTGCAATGCTTCCTGTTTGCTCATTTCCAAAAGGCACAAACCCAAGAAGCTGTGCTTCCTGTAGCCAGAGGAGTAGAGGTTGGGGATGGAGGGCGGTGTGCATTTTCTGGGCAAATGGCAGGTGCCTTGAGGACTTGGGGGAGAGAGAATGGTAGGAGGGCAAAAGGGAGAGGTTGGAGCCAAGTGTGGTTCATTTACTTTTTTGCCTTCAGCCTTGAAGTGGAAAATCACTGGAGGTGGAGGAAAAGTAGGCTTGGCTGTAGTGGCCAATGGGGAAGGGAGGCAGAGAGGAGGAGGAAGAGGAGAAGAGCCAGGGAAGGTTTGAGATGCTCCACCAAGTTTGGCTCACCTGTGGGTAAAAGGTAGTTCTGTGTGGCCTATTCATACACTGCGAGTGTGCACACAGCTGTGTGGGAATTCACAGACTAGGGGAGAGGGGGTTGCTGGTGGGAGGAGCTAAACCCATGGCTGGGTGTGGAGACTGCCTATGAGTATGTGTTTACCAAGAATTCGGGACAATGGGTGCAGAGAGGTGTTCGTTTGTCCTGTGTGCGTAGGCATCTGTGTATTTGTACATGGCTCCATGGAGAACAATATGTCCATTCCTGTGTCAACAGCTGAAGGATGCCTTTGGGAGCTTGGCAAAAGGCCCAAAGAGCAGTGGAACAGGGAAGGAGCTGGAAGATAGGACTCCAGGGAGGGAACAATCATGGTCCTGGGATTAAATTTGTTGAAGAAAAGTCTAACAGGGTGAATTAATAACTGTCTCCTTGCAAAGAAATGGGTTTTAGTCCCAGAGGCCAAGGAGGTAGATTAGAAGAAAATGCACTGTACTTGCATCTAGAGAAATTTAGGTTAGACAAGGAAAAATGATCCTCTTGACTCTGAAGGTTATTAGCCTCTGGAATCTCTTACAGGTCCAGAGGAAAGTCTTTAATAATATGAGAAATCTCATCTTCTTATGGGGGAAAATAGGCAGTCTTCCTGGGAATGCTCATATACACACTAGTTTTATCATTCATATATTCATTGATTTAATAATTATTGAGGTTCTATGTTATGTCAGGCCTTATGGGGGAAATAGATTATTATTTTTTTTTAATTTTTTGAGACAGAGTCTCTCTCTGTCGCTCAGGCTAGAGTGCAGTTGTGTCAACCTAGCTCACAGCAACCTCAAACTCCTGGGCTCAAGTGATCCTCCTGCCTCAACTTGCTGAGTAGCTGGGACAACAGGCCCCTTCCACAGTGCCTAGCTAAGGAAATGGATTATTAATACCTGATCTCTTTGCTCAAAGACTGCATTGTTCTATACGGACATAAAACAAGAGTAGGAACCCTGATAATTTAGGAGGCCAGTGAAGGGACCACTTGCCAAACTCCCAGGGCTCTGGACACATTCCAGAATGGTGACTGATGATGATGTCACCGGGAGCTGAGGCTACATACCTCAGGGATCGATTGTCTTCCTTGATTAGTTCAGAGGAATGTGAAGCCCAGTGGTGGGGGCTCTCTGGAGAAAAGAGCAGTTACTGGCTCTGTGATCAGAGGTCCAGTTTCAGTGGTGGGGGAGGGGTTGCTCCTTCCCTGCCTTGGGGTAGGGATGTGAAAAGAGGCCTAATCATGCTGAGTCAGGATGAGCACTGGGAATCAGGCAAGGAGAGAGCGACGTCATAGAGGTGAGAAGTATGTCGGGGAGGGTTATGCAACCATCTCCTCAGATACTGGGGCTGTTACACTGCTTCTCTGCACTGTGAGCAGCACTGAATTTTGAATTGGGGTTTCTAGAGAAATATGGCTCAAAGTTGTACTGATCCATGATGATGATGGTGGTGATAATTCACTACCATTTTTCTGTTAGTCACTATGCTAAGAAGCTTTACTTGTATTTTCTATTTGTTCTTTCATTACTTCAAAAAATATTTTTGAGCACCTATGCAGAGTGAGCTGTCTGCTGCATGTGGGATGATACAGAAGTTAACCAGACAAATAGAGTCTGTGTCCTCCTGGGAGGAACTAGGAAACCAAATAGCCAGTTAATCACACAATATGATTTGTGGCATGATAGTGGAATCTGGGTGCTGGGAGAACCCCAGGAGGTGGGCGGGGCGTCAGTGAAGGTTTCTGTAAGATGGTGATGTCTGAACTGAAGACTTAAGCATCACTAGAAGCATGAGGGGAAGGCCAGAGATGGTGAGGAGGAGCATGTCCTAGGAGGAGTGTGGCATGTTCTGGGCTGCAGGTGAGAACAGGCAGAACTTGGCTGTGGGATGCATGTATGTAGAGGCATGCGGGGGGGGGGGGGGTGCTGAGAAATGCACCTGAAAAGGGATGTTGGGGCCAGAGCATCAAAAGAGCTTCATCAAGTTAACAATTTTGGATATCTCATTGAGGGCCTGGGGAGCTGTGAAAGGGTTTTGAGCAGGGGAATGAAGAGTTGAGGGCTGTGCTTTATTCAGACAGCTCCTGTAGGCGGTAGGGTAGAGAATGACATAAGATTGAGGAAGTCTGAAAGCAGCAGATTTAGGAGGTCATGACAGGAGCCCAGGCTGAAGTGAGAGTGGCCTCACTAGGGAAGGGCAGAGGGAATGGAAAAAAGAGAATGGATTTCAAAATTTTCAAGTTCCCTTTGATTCACTGTGGAGAGGGAAGGAGAGGGAGAGGAGTCAAGAAAGACTCCTTCTGGCTTCCACTACTAAGCAAATGGTGGTATCTGTCCCTAGTATAGGAAATCCAGGGGAAGGAGCTCAGCACCACCACAGAATGTTATTCTCTCCCATTTGACAGATGAGGAAACTGAGGCTGAGAGTGTAAAAGTAACTTGCTGAACCCAGCTAGTGGACAAACTGAGATTTGAATTTAGGACTACAGAAGTCCAGTCCCCATCCTGGGATTTCCCTGTGAGGTATTTTTCCCTGGGGCCGGGTTCAGCCTGCAGCTGGCTTGAGCAGAGGCCCAGGCCCACTGTGGAGGAAGGAAGAGGGCAGTCTGGGGAAGAGGTGCAGGAAGCTCAGCTCTGCAGCAGCCTCCTCTCTGAGGCAAACAAAGATCTAGATGCTTAGATAGGAACTAAGGGAGAGTACCTGAGGTCTAGGCCCCAATTCTGTTCCTTGGGGTTTCTATCCTCAACGCTCCCTGTCCTTATGAACACCCCCCCAAAAGCCCTACTTTTACTTTCAGCAATAAAAGCTAGCACAACCATCAGGACATGCCTGAGAGTTGCACTTCCAAGGCATTCGCATATTTCTTTTCTTTCTTTCTTTCTTTCTTTCTTTTTTTTTTTTTTGAGACAAAGAGCTTGGTGTCATAGCTCACAGAAACCTCAAACTCTTGGGCTCAAGTAATCCTCTTGCCTCAGCCTCTTGAGTAGCTGGGACTACAGGTGCTCACCACAATGTCTGGATAGTTTTTCTATTTTTAGTGGAGATGGGGTGTCGATCTTGCTTAGGCTGGTCTTGAACTCCTGAACTCAGATGATCCATCCATCTTGGCCTTCCAGAATGCTAGGATTATAGGTATCAGCCACTGTGCTTGACTAGCATTAGCATATCTGTTGATTTTAGAGATGCTGGTCACTTCTTGATAAGGCTTTAGTATTTTTACACCTTTTGGAGAGAAGAGAAAAACTGAAGTCTAGAGACCATAAGTGATTTGTCTAGGGCCCAGAGTAGAAAGCGTACCTTATGTACTTTTGCGAGGCTCATGGTTCTCAAAACAGGCCAGGCCAAGAAGGAGCTTGGTTAAAGTTCATAGATTTTAATTGGCGCTACATGTGCTAGAATCCGTGCCTCTAGA
Organism: Loris lydekkerianus; assembly: GCA_963574355.1. Taxonomy (NCBI): domain Eukaryota; kingdom Metazoa; phylum Chordata; class Mammalia; order Primates; family Lorisidae; genus Loris; species Loris lydekkerianus. Next base: position 89,436 of record CAUYPK010016602.1, on the reverse strand, counting down.
TTCCTGGTCACTCAGCTGATATTTAAAGTATCCATAGTTAAATACCCCTGGAGATGGCATTGGCTGTAAATTCCAGCAAACACAGAAGGTTGGATACCTCTCGCACCAGCCTATATCTGCTAATCCTGCTGTAAGGAGTCCTAACTTCTTGAAACTTGTTTTATTTTCCGGGTGACATCCTCAGACTGCTACCACTGGAATCTCCTGGGATGCGGTTTAGAAATGTAGATTCCACAACCATCTGGTCACAGAGACATGAGGCCCAGTGGTCACCAAGGGATGTGGGCTGGGCCTGACCATCTTAATCCCTATTATACACTCCCTCTAGCCCTGCCATACCTCCTCCACATGCTGCCTGGTACAGTGGTCTTTCAACAAATTAATGTGTTAAATGGATTAAAAAAAATAAAATGCAGATTCAAGTTAGAGCCATGGCACCTACAGATAGAATCTGTGGCAAAGCCGTTAGGGGGTGGTATCTTGAATTTGCATTTTAAACGGGTTTTTTCCATAATCCTTAGGCAGCACTATCCTAGGAGATTTGGAGAGAAGTTTCTCCAGTAAAAAAATTGAGGTCTGGGAGGCCCTGGGCCAAGGCCTTGAACAGAAGCTGGCCCTGCCCCCAACCCTGCACTGTTTGGTGACTGTGGCTAGGTTGCCAGGGAAACCAGGCTGTGTAACTTCCTGACTTTGGTGGTTTTCCCCCTCCTTGGCCTTATCTCAGCTTCCACCACCCAGTCCAGGGCCCGTGCTGGTCACGTAGGAGGGGAAGCTGGTGCCAGGCGTGTGGAGGCGTGTCCAGGGCACCAGGGCAATGCAGGCCCAAGGACCTGGGGTGGGCATGAGGGTGGAGATGTGGTTTTCAAGAAGGCAGGAAGGCCACGGATTAAAGTCTTTCTCTTGGGCCTGAGAGATATCTGCCCAGTGGGAATGTGGGAAAGGGGGATGGGGACAAGCATGGGGCTCTCTTTGTCCATACTCTGATGTCGCACTCCTCACTCATGGCCTGATGGATGCCCCCTCCCTGGGAGTGTGGGCACCAATATCACTGTGCCCTTCTGGCCTGTGTTCTCTCCTCTCCTCTTTCCTCCCTCTCTTCTCTAGACCCAGGGCCTGCAGCCACACGTGCCCCCTGGTAGTTTTCACCTGGGTTCCCACTCTAGTAAGGACTCTCTTCCCTCTCCTTGCCCGTGTCAGCCTCACACAGACTGTTGCGGGAAGTTCTGACAATCTTCAAGAATGGGAAAGGGAAGGAGAGTTTGAAGAAAGAGAGAGCACAGCAAATAGTTTGAGTAAAATCATTCATGCATCTAAGTATTTATTTATGTTTTAAGCCCAACTTTGATTTAGAAAGAATGTAAGGCAGTTTCTCGAGTTCAAGTATTCCAGGAAGAAGGGGAATAGTGAAATAGCCTCTCAGGCGTCTATGCAACTTAGAGGATTTATGATCTGATTCCTGGTGGTGTTTATATTACACTAAGGACAAAGACCCCCCATATTCCCATGCACTAAGGGAAAGGAAAGGGAAGCAAACAGCCACACACAGTGCAAATTGACTTTTGAGCCTGGTCTTATCCTCACACTACCTCTCTATGGGGCTATTTCCCCATTTCACAGAAAAGGAATCAGGGCCCAGGTGGTTTAGCATGTTAACCAAGGTCTCTCAGCTCTGAGTGGCTGAGCCAGGGTTCAAACCCTGCTAGTTTGTCTCCTAAGCCAATTGTCACTTTTCTTCTTCACTGTGATCCCCAGGGAACACAGACCATGGGAGAGCTTCTTCGAGGCTGTGTGAGATGGAATTATTGACTAGGAACCAGGCCTAGGAGAAAGGATGCTCCACTGAGGACTAAATGGCCATCGCAGAAATCCTTTCATGGGTGGTCAGGCATCCTTTCAATGGGAACAGAGCCTGTGCAGGGCAATGGGGCAGGTCCAGAGGAAGGTGGCGACCCTTGTCTTAGAGAACTCCCAAGAGTTAGCAAAGGAGGTCAGAGAAAACACAAAAGAAACAGACCATCACTAACAAAGAGCAACACTTGTCAGAGACTCTTCCGACAGGACCGTTGAAACCCCTCGTCTCACTCTAAACATACAGCTCTGCTCCCTAGACCACTTTCTTCCCGTTCTTCTATCCCACCAGCTTCAGCATCTCTGCTTCCTGAGCTGGGAAGTGTAGGCTCCCAAGCATACTTCAGAGAAGGAGAGAGGGAGAGAGCAAGAAGCAGGGGTCTACTCTCCCTCTCCCTACTCTGAGAGGGGAGATAACCTCAAATGAGAGGCCAGACTTGGAGCTTGCCTCCCAGGCTCCTCCCATTTAAAATGTGCTCATTCATCACAGAGTCAAAATTTCCTCAGCCAGTGCAGGGAGCAGCTCAGAGGCCAGTGGAGTGACCAGGTGATCAGGAAAACTGGAACATCCCAGGGGGGCAGAGGAGGAGGTGTCAGGCCCAGGTCCAGTCCCAGTTCCTGGGCTCTGGCCCAGCTCTTCTCCTGGCCTTGGGCCTCTTGCCTCTGGCAGTGATCAGGTTTTATTTCTGAGATTTCTCTGGGAGCAGGAAAGGTCAGGTAGTCTGAGCTGGGGTCAGGGTTGGGCTGAGAATCTGGGCCTGCCCTTGTCCTCCGGCACCTTTAGCCTCTTAAACCTTCCACATTCTTTTCAGCCCCACGGCTTTCTGGACAGTGAGAAGGAGTCAAAAAAGGCACAGAGCACAGGAGGAGAGTGCAGTGAGAGCTTGGGGGTCAAGGTAGAGGGAAAGGACTCCAAAATTGCATAAACAGAAATGAGGGGAAGGAAAAGAAGGAAAAGATGAAAAAGAATGGTGAGGAAAACCAAATATTTGATGTACTCAATACTAGTATGAAGGTAGAAGATGATCTAACACCTGCCCACCTAAGAGAAAAACCCAATTCAATTCAAGCTGGTGAGAAGAGGGATGGGGGGCAGAGAGGAGAGGAGGAAAGAGGATTGGTGTGCTCCCACTTAATAGGCACAATGTAAAGGTATATGACAAACCTTTTGGGTGTGGGACACAAGTATAAGAGGGACTCTTACTAACAAATGCAAAAACTATAAGCTAGTTGTTCGTACCCTCACATTAACCTGAAATAAAAAAGAAAAGAAAAGAAAAGAGAAGAGAAGAGAAGAGAAGAGAAGAAAAGAAAAGAGAAAAGAAAAGAAAAGAAAAGAGAAAAGAAAAGAAAAGAAAAGAAAAGAAAAGAAAAGAAAAGAAAAGAAAAGAAAAGAAAAGAAAAGAAAAGAAAAGAAAAGAAAAGAAAAGAATGGTGAGGGAGGAGTGCTTGGAGCTTGGCTGAGGTTGGGAGGTGAGAGTAAGGGCAATCCAACCCCAACGGATGTGGCTGCTGTTTTGAGCCAAGTTTTGCTGAGCCGGGAAAGGTTGCCTCCCTGCTTATCAGGGGTGGAACCTGGTTTTGTGAGGCCTGAAGCTTATGCAATTTTGACAGCCCCACTTGAGAAAAAAAAAATACAAAATTATTAATACAAAACTAAGAACAGAATTAAATATTTGTTTGGAATAATTAAATAAATTTTGACAAATTATAAATGTGAAAACTGCTAAATACTATAAACATCATAATATCTAGAAAAATAACATGAGTATAAACTAGCTAGTTAAAGCAACTCTAAAATACAGTTTTACCCCTACATTTTTGCCTGCATATGCTTTGATTGTCTCCTCATATGACAATGATTTTATAATGCTAGTTTCTATAGAGAGAATAAAAAGATAAATTAGTCTTGCCTCTAGTGGATTGACCAAAAACTTTCTTACAGATAGGTTAGAATGTTTCTTTCATTTTGCAATTTATTGTTGTTAAATCTCTCACTTTTTATGATTGTTATCCAATGGGGAAAATCTGTATTAAATTTCTTACCTGAGTTGTAAGATTCCAGAGCAATATTCAGTAATCAATCTTAAATATTCTTTGAATCGAGGCACTAATTAACCATTTTGTCATTGCTTCTCATTTCAACGTACTAATAAGAGTTTTATGGACTCTTCACCAACATCAAATCAACAGGAAATTTAATATTTTCCCAGGTGTTCATGGGATTTTTTCTTGTTAATTGGATTATCAAACACATTCCAATTCTATTTCTCTTATTGAATTGCAGGCACAGCTCATTGTACTGCACTTTGCTTTATTGCCCTTGAAGATAGTGCATTTTTTACAAAAGGACAATTTGTGGCGGTCCTGTGATGTGCAAGTCTATTGGCATAGCTTTTCCAATGGCATGTGCTCAATTCATATCTCTGTGTTACACTTGGGTACTTCTCACAATATTTAAAGCTTTTTCATTATTATATCTGCTATGGTCTTTGATATTACTATTATAATTATTTTGGGGCACCACACACGGTGTTCATAAAAAATGGTGAACTTAGTTGATAAATGTTGTGTGTATTCTGATTGCTCCACTGACCTATCTCTCATTCTCCTTGGGCTTCCTTATTCTCTGAGACACAACAATATTAAAATTAGACCAGTTAATAAACCCACAATGCTCTCTAAGTGTTCAAGTCAAAAGTCAAAGGAAGAGTCAGGCACTTCTCACTTTAAATCACAAGCTAAAAAGGCAAGTCAAAAGCCAAAACAGGCCGAAAGCTAGGCCTCTGGCAGCATACACTTTAGCCAAATTGTGAATGCAAAGAGGACGTTTTTGAAGGAAATTATTAAAAGTACTACTCCAGCAAACACATGAGTGTTGAGAAAGCAAAACAGCATCATTGCTGATGTGAAGACACTTTTAGTGTTCTGGATGGAAGATCAAACCAGCCACAACAGTTCCTTAAGCGAAAGCCTCATCCAGAGCAAGACCCCAACTCTCTTTAATTCTATGAAGCCCACAGCACTCTTCCGAGGGTAACAAAGTGAGATTCTGTTTCTTAAAAAAAAAAAGAAAGGAAAAAAATTCTGTGAAGGCCAAGAAAGGCGAAGAAGCTGTACAAGAGTTGGAAGCTAGCTGAGGTTGGTTCATGAGATTTCAGGAAAGAAGCCATCTCCATAACTTAAAAGTCCAGGGTGAAGCAGCAAGTGCAATGCAGAAACTTCCGCAAGTTATCCAGAAGATGTAGCTAAGGTCAATGATGAAGGTGGTTACACCAAACAGCAGATTTTCAATGTAAAAGAAAGCCCTCTGTTGGAGGAAGATGTCATTGGGACTTTCATAGATAGTAGTCAGTGCCTGGCTTACAAGCTTCAGATAACAGGCCAACTCTCTCCTTGGGGGTTAATGCAGCTGGTAACTTTAAATTGAAGCCAGTGCTCACTTACTGTTTTAAAAATCCTAGGGCCTTTAAGAATTACGCTAAATCTCCTTTATTTGTGCTTTAGAAATAGAACAATAAAGCCTGGATGTCAGCACATCTGTTTATAACATGGTTTACTGTATTTTAAGTCCAGTGTTGTGCCTTACACAGAAAAAAGATTCTTTTAAAATATTACTGCTCATAGATAATGCATCTGTTCATCTAAAAGCTCTGGTAGAGATGTCCTAAGACATTGATGTTTTCATGCATTCATTCTGCAGCCCATTGATCAAGGCATAATTTTGATCTTTAAGTCTTTTTTTTTTTTTTTGCAGTTTTTGGCTGGGGCCAAGTTTGAACCCACCACCTCTGGTATAAGGGGCTGGCACCCTACTCCCTAAGCCACAGGCACTGCCCATGACCTTTAAGTCTTATTATTTAAGAAATACATTTTAGGCTTGGTGCCTGTAGCTTAGTGGTTAGAGCGCTGGCCACATATACCCAGGCTGGCAGGTTGGAACCCTAACCGGGTCTGCTAAACAATGACAACTACAATAACAACAACAAAAAAATAATAGGGTGTTGTGGTGGGTGCCTGTAGTCCCAACTACTTGGGAGGTTGAGGCAAGAGAATCGGTTAAGCCCAATAGTTTGAGGGTGAGACTCTGTCTAAAAAAAAAAAAAAAAAAAAAGACACTTTATAAGACTATACCTGCCGTAGATTCCTCTGCTCAATCTGGGCAAAGTAAATTGAAAATTACTGGAAAGGATTTATTATTCTTAATGAATATTTGTGATTCATGAGAGGAGATCAAAATATCAACATTAATAAGAGTCTGGAAACCCCTATTAGTGTAGTGTAGGGTAGACACCTTGCCAAGGGCTCCCCTACCAGCGGTGAGGGAGATTTATGCAAATGAGAGGCCTTGCTAGCTTGAGGAAAGTTGAGACAAACCCCTGGGTAGAGACTCCCTTACTTGGCCTGGCATTCTTTCACCCTTCCAGCCTCTGTTTAATTTTGCACCTTTGCTTCAGAGGGACTGGGCTGAGAGAAGAACAGTTGTCTCCGTTTCCTCTTTGTTTATGGGGATACCAACTACTCATGGAGATGTGGCTGTGAGAATCGGGTGGAAAACCTACAAGAAGCATCTTATCCACAGCAGGGTGGTTACTTGTCTTTTCTTTCTGGGCTGCAGGGAAGGGACTATGATGCCGAGGCTGGGTAAGGAAACGTCTTCCCCTCAGCCCCAGCTGCCCAGGATGGTGTTCCACTTTGAGCCTCCCCTTTCTCCTCCCTCATCTTGTCCTCTTAAGGATCCCAAAGGGAATAAGGGCTGGGAAATCTAGGGAAGGAATGTGAAGCCTGCAGGAATAAATCCTTTTAAAGGTGGCAGAAGGTGACCTTTGTCTCCCTTCCTTCCCAGGAGGCTTGTGAACAGATCTGTGCCCAAGTTGGAGTAAGTTTCAGGCACAGGGGCTGGGGGAGGCTTGGAGAGAGGTTGTGGGGTGTGAAAGCAGCTCATAGGTTTGAGGAGTCACCACAAGAGCTCAGCTAATTTGCACTGGAGGGAGACTGCGGTCCTTGGTCTGGTGGGAAGGCTTTTTGAGGACTGGGGCTTGCGGCCTCCAGGGTTCAGTTCTATTCTGTTCCCGCAGGCTGGGAGGTATAGAGACCAAACCAAATGGGAAAAATCTTAACACTCCTAAACTTTCCAGAATAGTACTTACAAACCAGCATGCGTTAAGAGGCAGGCTCCCCAAAACCAATGCCATCGATTTTTGTCTACTTTAAATGCGGGGCTTGCATTTTTATTTTTAACAAGCTCTCCCAGGTGTTTCTAAGCTGGAGGTTCAGGGCGCATGTTTTAAGGAACTGCTCCTGAAACTGCACACACATCTTCAGGACTGGAAGTTCTTTTTGTGGTCTCGTCAGACTCCCTCCTGTTATGAAACTTACTTGCTTCCCTGCAGGCTAAACTCGTGGGGTTGGCACTTAGTGGGCTCTGGGGCAGTAGTAACTAGGTAGTCTCAGGGGACAACCCTGATCTAGTTCTTGGGACCGCTGACGGCACCTGGGCCACAGTAGGCCCTTCAGAGTTTGGATCCTGATCCAAAATTTCAGCCAAAGCCAAAGTGAAGAACAGGGCGTGCCGGGCGGGTCGCTCCTTCGCCAGCGGGAAGGTTCCAGCAAGCAGCTCCGGGGCTCAAACCTGCAGCGCTCGGCTCGCACCGGGTGCGGCTGGGAGGGGCGGGGCCAGAGCGGGGAACTCAAGCTCCAGGTTGCTGTGGCAACGCGTCAACATCCCGGCAGGGGTGGCGGTGCGGGCGGCGCCGGCGGCTGAGGCTGGGGCCTCTCAGACGCGGCGAGATGGTGAGGGCCTGGGTGGTGGAGGAGAAAGTCTCGGCTGGGGCCCAGTGTGTCCTGAATGGGGTGGGAGTTCAGCGAGGGGAAAGTGGGGGACTACAGTCTGGACCTGGGAGTCAGCAAGGCCTGGGAGGAGGAGGACACTCTTGGAAGCAGCAAGGGAAGGGTGGGGATTCAAAAGAGGAATAAGGGGTAGGGTGATGCAGAGAAGGGGACCTGGGGAAAAAGGGGGGTCCCAGCTGTCTCCCCATGCCATCAGGGGTCGGGGGACTGTGGGATGTGATGTGGAAGCAAATACTGCAGAGGAGGCCAGGTAGTGGGTCATAGAACCTGTTCTGCCATTAACAAGCAGAGGGACCTTGGGTAAGTCACCTAATGACCCTGACCCTCGGTTTTCTCCTCTGTTAGCAGGGCTGTGGGTCTCAGTAGGTATTCAGTAAACTTTTGCCCATGAATGGATGGATGGATGGATGCATTAGCCTCCTGGGCTGGGGAGGAATGGAAGAGTCATGAAGGTGGGGAAGGCAAGGCAGGGGTGGGGTGGGCGGGGAGTGTACCTGGTGTGAGGGGAGGAAGAGAGCAAAGGACAGGTACTGGGGCCTTGGGTTATGGAAACTAACCTTAGAATGTCTGGGGCACAGCAAGTGTATGAACACACCTCACACCCAAAGGCTGCACTTTTTTTCTGGGGCTCAATGGACTTCAGAAGAGCTTTGCTCGTTATTAAATAAACAAGTCTCCAGCAAAGAGCAGTTTCCAACTTCGAGGAGCCCCTGCAGCATTGCATGGTGAGGGGGTCCTCTTCTGCATATATGGTTTACTTGATTCAAAGTCTGACATCCCCCAGCGTTGTCACAGGCACCATAGTACACACGTGCATGTGAGGGCACACAGTAAACGTCAGTTCCCTTGCTTTCCTGTTTTACATTTGTTCCATTTTCAAGCCTTTGTTGATGAGTAAGTTGTACCTGGGCTAGACTTGGGGGCTGCACAGCACCCAGGTGAGACATTCCCTGCCCAAGGGCCACTTGGGGCAAGGGCTTAGCCAGCTGACTGAGTCCTTCTGAAATCTCTGGGACAAGAAGGGACATAGGAACAGCTCTGAGAAGCAACAGATCTGAATTAATGAGCTCTGGTAGGCCGGGTGTATGTTTGTGTGTGTGTGTGTGTGTATCTACATCCACTATCTTTGGAGAGTGAGGGAATGAGAAGAAGTGGTGTGCTGGTGAGGCTCACAATTAGGCAGACTCCTAGGACTCGTGCAAAAATAATTCATAACATTCCCCAGAAATGGGATGGACCTCAGGACTGACCAGTCATCATCTTCAGGTGGCATCCCTCAGATGACCAGCCTGGTCCTATTTGAAGGAAGAGACCTGAGCTGATCTGCCTTTCACTCTGACCTCACCACTCAGAGTGAAAGGCAGGTGCCCGGTGCCTGGGAATCCCCATCTTCTTATTAACCAATAGTCTGCAGAGAGGGAAGTAGACTGAAGCCAAGAGTTTGAAGCCTGCATTTGTCAGCCTGTGGTGACTTTACATACAAAAGAGGAACTAGATCTCAGGGCAGAGAGGACATCTAGGAAAGGACATGTCTTTGTTTTTGTTCAGTTGACAGGTGTTACAGTGACGTCAGGGAAATTCCACACGGGCCTATTCCAGCCCATTCCAGTTTTGTCTTGCTAGATTTGAGCTCACCGTCCTGGATGCCACAGTATAAAATGGTGTGGATTTGTAAGGGCTGCGCTCTCATCCCTTCAATGTCAGGGCATCAGGCCTGCTGTTATGCTCTATTTTCAAATAAAAACACCTGTAGTATTTTTTCTGGTCATGAACATTGCTACCTACTCATTGCAGAAAATTATTAAATGCAAGAAAGATCATGAGACAGTAAAGCTTTACCCCAAACTACTGTTGAACATTTTTGTGAAAATTCTTCCAGTAACCCATTCTAGGAGCACATCCTCCATCCAAACATTTTTTGTGGGAATACTTGTGTTTCTTAAAATTTGGTTTTGTTTTTTTTAAATGAATATGTTATGGAGGTCATTCTGTAGCAATGACTATACCTAAAAATCATCATTTGTTTGACAAGCTAATGTTTCTGCATCAGAGTCTCTCACAGACCCTGAACAGAGGGGGCATCAGCTGGCATCTTCATCTGTCTCTGGTCATCATTTTCCTCAATCCTGCTCACCTCCTTAGCTATCAGGAACCCATGGGAGCTGCCTCTCCACAGGCAGGACCTGGTGTGCTTCTCTCTAAGCCTTGCGTGGCTTCTTGACAATATTTATTTGATCATGCAAGAGATGAAACCAGCCCTTTACCTCTTAAAAAGAACCTCTTGGCTACAGCCTCTGGCCCAGAGGGATCCAACTTTCCGTTGATGCTTGATTCTTCATTTTTTTCTGGTCCTTATACACGAGGAACTGACCCTCGTGAAAAGGCTCTCAGCTTCCAAGTCAGCATTTCCCAAATGAGGTTTGCTCAGTTGCCCAACCCTGGGGCTCAGAGCTTTCCTCTCTCCTGCCCAGCTGTCGCTTTTCTGTGGTCATCCGTTTTCCTTCCTCTGTTCTGACTTCTAGGCTCAGGCAGTCGAGTATTCCTTGCTGTGATTTCCTCCTGCCTGGGTACCCAGGGCACAGGAAAGGGCAGATGCAGTCTTAGACCTGGAGGCACCTGCAGTCTGGTGAACACCAGGCACAAGGGAGAACCTGAAGGAGCCCTTAAAAAGAAACAGGAAAACAAATGCAAAACAATAATAACAATAATAATAATAACAATAATTTCCATCTGTGTTATCATCCACGGTGCAGACCGTATACATGATCTGGAAAATGTGGAAAGCTGGAGTGGCTCGGAGTCAGGCAGGCAAAGTCACAAACGGCATCCATCCCAGTCTGGTCTACAGTCTTCAAGAGGTCATCTTGCTCAGTTTCATTCATTTGTTCTTCATCAAACTCATATTGAATTCCTATTATGTGCTAGGCATTGCGTCTTTTTTCTTAATTACATACAGAACTCGTGATCCAAAACCTTCCACCTTCTCCAGTTATTCCTAATGCTAAGTCTCTATCCCACCGCTTGCAGTCTCTATTCATTTCCTTTTATTCTATTTTTGGTGGAAAGGGGAGCAATTGCTCACCACCCACCATGTAATAACCCTTTAGAGGCTATTATTAGGCATCCTCAGGGCTGCTTTATTTACTTTTTAATAAATTCAAGCTTTTGTGCTCTGCCATGTTGGGTCTGACTGGGGATGTGGAGGGAGCTCGCTTTGTAAGCCTTTTGCTGGCTGTGCTAGTCAGGGAGGGAACAGCACACACAGCCGTGCTCCTTGTACAGGTCAGAGCCATCTGGGAAATAACTGCTCCATTGGGTGTGGAAACTTGGTACAGGTGGAACAGGTGCTGGAGTGTCTGATGGGTAACGGCAGCTCAGAGAGAGCTTTCAAAACACTGTCCAGTGTTTAATGACCTGGAATGCAAGGTCCATTTCCCTGTTTACCTTGTGCCCATGACAGGTGCTGATTTTCAGGCTTGGGGAGACTCTATGTGTCTGGCCCTTTCCCTCAGGGTAGCACAGCTTAACAGGTGTGGGGGGTAAGGTTTGAATCAGCTTTAGCATAAGTCTGGAGTCGTCCAGTGCTCCTCACACACACTGCCTCCTAGAGGTAGATTCTGCCGTTGGGGCTGAGCTGACCTTTGGGAATGGAGGTTTTATTATTCAGGGTCCTTAGTTATAAGCAACAGAGCTAGAGCTCTAACTCACGTAGAAGGGAATGTATTAAGAGGACTTTGGAGTGCTCACCAACTTTACACCAAGGCTGGGAATCTAGACATGGAAAATAGGAACAAGGGGAGGCTTTGCAGCTGGAACCAAGGCCAAAATCAAAACCTAGAACTGGTCTGGCAAGGACCCCTGATGCACTGCTGTGCCCCCAAAGCTGCCAGCTCTGATGGAGGGTGCTGCTGGTGTCCTTATCAGTGTTATCCCAGGTACTGGGTCTGGCTGCCACTGCTGCCTTGGTCAGGAAGGGTTTCCTTGTCCTGCTTCTTGCATCACTAGTTCCCTAGGCACTGTCACCTCAGGTGATCTCATTGGCTAGCCTGGGTCTCTCGGCCAAGGAAGGCAAATATCTGGTGTTTATGGCCTCTGCAGTTGGAAAGTCTCCTGCAACTCATTAGATAGAGAAGTTTCAAAAATAGGGAGATGGTAGGGGGTTAAAAATGACTAATGTACACTGAGTGGTCCTGGGAGAGAAAGAGCCACAGAGTGGATATTATGACCTGGTTTTCCTGACTGGAACTGGTAATCACTCATCATTCATCCACGACCTAAAGTTGACTAGGCCTTGACCACGTGCCCAGCAATGGGCACATTTCCCCTGGCCCCTGTAATCTTGTGAGATTGCAGAGATATGAAGTGGGTAAAATACTAGTGCCATTTGTGAAGGGCTTGGGAGCTCAGGCTGAGAAGATTGGAGGCAAAGAGGACACTATCCACGTCCCAGGAGGCCCAGATGCCTCCCAAGGGGCTGTCCTTGTGGCAAACTGGGACCAGAGGGACAACAGGGAGAAACTGCAGCTCCTCTCCTCCTGCGGCCCCCACTTCTCTCATCCTTCCTGTCATACAGTATGGCTGACTTGGCCTTCTTTGGCCCCAGGAACCAGAGACATGTCCCCCACCCTCTAAAATGTTTTGTTTTGTTTTTAATTGACACATAATAATTGTCCATATTTCTGGGGTGTAGTGTGATGTTTTGATATGTGTATACATTGTATAATGATCAAATCAGGGTAATGAGCACATCATCACTTAAGCAGTTATTTCTTTGTGGTGAGCACATCTAAATCCTCTCTTCTGGCTCTTTTCAAATATATAATACATTGCTGTGACCTATAGTCACCCTCCTGTGCAACAGAGTAGCAGCCCTTACTCCTCCTCTCTGACTATGGCTTTGTATCCATTGACTGACTGCTCCCTATCCCCCCCACCCCCCGCACACTGCTACCCCCCAGCCTCTGGAAATCTCCATTCTACTCTCCACTTCTATGAGATCAATTTTTTTATTTTTAATAGAAATTCTCCTCTTTGCCAAGTTCTCTTCTTGCAGAGAATGACCCCCACCCCCTTACCTCAGGCTTCTGTGGGGGTGCTATTCATTTGCTGCTCTTTGCTCCTTACATTTCAGGGTTCATGCAGGTGCTTCCTCCCAAGCATAGGCTAGAGAAGTGTTTACTTCCCAGGGTCTGGATGTCACTTAGTACTGATGAGCCAAACTTTCTGCCTCTTCCTGCAGCCAAGAAGCACAACTGGCATCTTGAGCGCCTCTTCTACCACTTCCAACAGGTCAAGGAATAAGGCTCGCTATCGGACCAAAGCCATGAGCTCTGAGGTGGATGAGAGCCTCTTTGGAGTTATCAAGGTAACCCTCAGTGAACCCCTGCACCTGGATGCCACCTGGAGGCAGTGGTCTAGACTAGTGTTGCTCAGGACAAAGTTGGCAATGGGTTGCCTGGCTCTCATTGGTATCTCTCGGACTGAAGACAAATGGAAGCTCTGAGATCTGACCTGCAGAGCTTTGGCTTCTGGTAGGGCTTATGTAAACCTGGGCACCTGGCTGCTTCTACCCCTGAAATACCTCGTGCCTTCGCAGCATTTGAAATATGGTTTAATGTCCAAAGGGAGGGTCTTCTGTAGAGAGGACAATAGTTGTCTGGTGAGAGCTCTGTCATGGGAGCATTCAAAGGCCTATGAGCTGAGCTTGCAGGCACAGAGCAGAATCTTCCCTTCCACTCAGGAATAACAGCATCAGAGTACAACACAAACCATCCTCCTTTCCTGGCTGCCCAACTAAAACAATGACTAAACTTTGGAAAATGAGCAGGTTTTCATGTGCAAGTGTCATCCAGACTAGGAGGTTGACAACTCCTTTTGTCTAGAAAAGGAGAGCTAGAAAATTGCTGTGAGTAATTTTGATAAGTGTGAATTTTAGGAGGTGAGAAGGGAGAGAGAGGTTAGAGAGAAAAAGAAAATGTGACATGGAGGTAATGGCAGTGGGAGATTAAGAGAAAGGGAACAGAGAAAGAAGAGAGAGGGACCAGTGGTCTCAGTCCCTCTGGCAGTGGGGCAGGCTGGGGAGAGGAGAGACACGTCTATCACTCACCTCACCACCGTCATTGTGAATGGAAGAGGACTTTCTCAGGGTTCAACATGGGCCTCTTTCTCTGTCTAGAAGATTCTCACTGCAGCAGTTTTCCTATTAGTAAGGGAAAGAATCCAAGGGGTGCAATTTCACTTACAGACATTTTTTGTTTTGTGCCCATGTGAAGTTTTCTCACCAAAACAAAGAGAGACTTGGAAATGGCAGCATTCTCCAGGAGCAGTCCTATTGGAGAGCTAAGGGGTGGCCAGAAGAACGCTTGTCCCTGGCTCACTTTCTTTGACCTTGTGGGTGGGTGGGAATCTAGAAAGTCTCTCAACTGCCAGTAGGGGGCAGAAGTGGCCCGTGGCATGACAGCCGCTCCCGCTTGCAGCAGAGATGGGCAGCAGGTGGCAGCAGCACTGGGGCCTGGGCTGTGCCCAGTGGCAGTCTGAGGCCAGGCCAGGCCATCACCGCCTTGCCTGATCAGGAGCACAGTTACGTCATTAATAGTGAATGAATTCTCTCCCATGTTTAGACATTTTCTGAAATAAGTGATTTCATTTTCTTGTAATCTAATACTCCTTCAAGGTCAGAAAATTTTGAAAAAAAAAAAAAAAAAAAAAAGAAAGAAAGCAAGCTACACAGGCAATCTGTATTTTATTTTTTGCTGAATTCTAACTTACTGTCTTCCTCACATTAAATTTTAAAGGCAGGTCTCTGCCAGGTGATTTAGCTGTCTCTAACTCTCTCAATATGGCTTTTTTGGGAGTTTGAAGAAAATTAATCATTAAAAAGATTTCAACTTACTAATATCGTAGATTATATTAGTCTGTAAAAACTGTATTGCTTCGAACTCACTGGGTGGTCTCAGAGAGATTATTATTTTCTCTTTCATAAAGGAGAAACTTTATGAAGAGAGGAGAACCTAGAGACCAAAAATCTACTGTTTTCTTTTTTTTTTGAGATAGAATCTCACTCTGTTGCCCTGGCTAGAGTACTGTAGCATCATAGCTCACAGCAACCTCAAACTCTTGTGTGCAAGTGATCCTTCTGCTTCAGCCTCCCAAGTAGCTGGGACTACAACTGCCTACCACAACACCTGGCTAGTTTTTCTATTTTTGGTAGAGATGGGGTCTTGCTTTTGCTTAGGTTGGTCTCTAACCCCTGATCACAAGGGATCTTTCTGCCTCAGCCTCCTAGAGTGCTGGGATTACAGGCTTGAGCCACTTTGCCTGGCCAAAAATCTACTTTTCATTCCTGATGATTGTATACTAGGTATAGACACACTAGTGTCTGGCACCCTCACTGTCCCCCCTACCCTGAGAGAAGCACCAGAGCAAGTAGCCTGGCTCTCAGATCTGGCCAGTACAGAACACACCAGCCACGCTCAGAGGACACCATAGCACTTTCTCAGTGCCCTGTCTATTCTGAGTGGTCCAGTGGTCTGGGCCCCAGTCACCTTCCCTGCCACCAGATGGGTCAGAAGCCCCAGAAGAGGGGAAGCCTACACTTAAAGTTAGGACTGATCAGCAGGAAAGTGGGGTGACCAGCTCCTAAGCTGTCCTTTCTGACTTGATAGCCCCTAGCCCATGGCCAAAGCAGAAGCCCGATCGTGCTGCTCCGAGATAAGCACACCATTGGGAAAACTCTCAATGCTCTGGGCTTGGACCACAAGCCAGAGACCATCCAGATCATCACACGGGACCTGGTCCGAGAGCTCATGTGAGTACCTGGGCATAGCCCCTGCTCCCCTCGCTCAGCCTGCATTTCTGCAGAGGACCTTTGCAGGCGGATGGGGAGGCCTGCCTGGTTTCACTCTGTTGATGTAATCCCCACCTTCCTGTTCATCTGCTCCCTTTTGTTTCCTGGTTCTTTCTTTCTTCTCCATCTTGGCCCCTCTTGTTTCTTCCTTGTTTCTATCATTGCTCTTGGTGTGGATCCCCGCTCCTCGCTCCTCCCTCTCTTCTGACTGACTGAGAGCCTAGTAGAGAGGAGGTGCTCTGTGGT
Organism: Loris lydekkerianus; assembly: GCA_963574355.1. Taxonomy (NCBI): domain Eukaryota; kingdom Metazoa; phylum Chordata; class Mammalia; order Primates; family Lorisidae; genus Loris; species Loris lydekkerianus. The sequence goes on along the minus strand of CAUYPK010016602.1, from coordinate 73,646 downwards.
CTGAGTCCCCTCTAAGTCCCCATCAGTGCACGAGGTAGGCGGAAGTGGTCCAGACGAGTCATTTCCTTTTGGCTGCATTAGGAATCCAAAGCAGAGGGAAACCGCACAGATGCCTAACTAGCCCCCTGGCTTCCTCCCAGACTCCTTGGGTTCCTTTGGGATTAGCTCAGCTTGCTTCCTGACTGTATTGCCACGACTTGGGCCCCTCCTGTGGGGTTAGGCCCAGCGGAGCGTTGTGCAGGGAGCCAGCACTGTGCTTGCTGGTTTAGCTCCTGGGTGAGTGCTTTGCTCTCTGTAACCGGTCTCCTCTCTTTGGCTCTACCCACTAAATATTTGAATTCCCAGAACATATGCTCATGTCACTAGCAGCTCCTTATTGAGCACTGTCTGGCCAGCTCTGGCATCAAACAGCCAGACAAGGTCAGCAGCCTTACTGCCACTCCTGAGGCCTGAGGAAGAGCTCCTTCTTGGAGTGGTCTAGTTCTGGAAACACGTCGGAGGTGACATGGCTGGTTAGTTTCAAGAGCTGCTGAAGGCAGCCCAAGCTGGTGCCTTACATTCAGATCACTCCTTGTTGCCTGATACCAGGCTTGTCAGAGCCACACTGCTCAGTGAACCACAAGATCTCAGCTGAGCCCCAATCCACTCACTCGCTCTGTCCACCTCCTGGACCCCCCCCCCCCACTAGTTTTATTAGTTGAGGTTTCACTTCCTGTCTCAGACCGTCTGCGTCTTACTGCCATACACCTGTTAAATTGCCACACCCAGAAGCAGCTTTGTTCCCACCCCCCACTGCTCCCTCCCCCATCTTTAATGTATGTCATTTGCTTGTAATCATTATAATTAGCTATTGGTTTGTTGAATGAGTTGGGCAGCTAGAAAGGAGGGGTCTATAGACATGTCTCTAGCTATTGTTGATCAGAGATTGTAATTAATATTTAGGGTTCAAAGCTTCTCTCCAGGCTGGATGGACTAGGACGCTTAGGTTTCTCACCAGCATCCATTTCAACCTTGTCTGGCATTCCTTTGCCCATTTTCATGTCATCACTAAGGATTAATCTGTTTTTAAAGTTCAGTTTAACAGCTTTATTTTGAGTTCTCACTCTGTGCCAAGCACTGTGCTAGAGACTAGGCCACTCATGTAGGTAAGCCAGAGTTGGTGTCTTGAAGAGCCTGGTAAAGGAAACAGACCCTGCACGGCTGGCCGGGATGTGGGCAGTATGGACAGAGCGTGGGGGGCCTCAGAGGAGGAGGTGCTATCTTAAGCCACCGGGGAAGGGGGGGGGGGCAACATAGGGCAGGGTGTCAGCTGCCACAGAGAAGGCAACAGAGGAACTGGACCTTATAGAAAAAGGATTTAAAATGTCTCTTTTTAACCTGAGATGCTACCTGACCCTCACTTGGAAGCCCTTCTCCCTAGTGAACATAGGGCATAGTCGCCACCTCTGCCACCATTGGCTGAGTCCATGTCCAAGGTTGGCATGACATGGGGGGGGCAGGAGGGCAGAGAAGCGTGGAGATGGTGATGGGGGCTTGCCCTCTCCTCTCCCTAACTGTTCACTCCCATGTCAGCGTTCCCAAAGAAGATCCCTCTGGGGAGTCTCTAATCATCAGTCCTGAGGAGTTTGAACGGATCAAATGGGCGTCCCACGTCCTGACCAGAGAAGAAGTCGAGGCCAAGGAGCAGGCCCTCAAGAAGGAGAAGGAAGCCATTGTGGTAGTTAAACCTCCCTCTCCTCTGTGGATGGGGGGCAGAAGAGAAACACCTTGGGGGAGGCCAGTGTCTCATGGTAGTTGGAACTCTAGTCAGGGGGCCCTAACATGAGATCTGAGTGTGTACTTGACAACAAAATGCTGCAGAAGGCAGGCTGGAGAGAAATATTAATACCTAGGGTGGGAGGTGTGAGCAACTGGGGCCATGAGGAGGCCTGAGAATGAAGCCAGGCAGTGATGCTTCTGGTTCCAATGGCATGATGGGCTGAGGCAACATTGCACTGGGTCACCTGCGGGAGCCAGGCCGGCACCCAGGGCACAGAGCGTGGGCAATGGCCCTCCACTGATCCTGACTGGTCTCCCTTAGGATGCAGTGACGACACGCAAGAAGATCATGAAACAGAAGGAAATGGTGTGGATGAAAAACAAGAAGCTGAGCGACCTGGAGGAGGTGGCCAAGGAGCGGGCCCAGAACCTCTTGCAGAGAGCCAGCAAGCTGCGCATGGAGCAAGAGGAGGAGCTCAAGCACATGAACAAGGTGGGTCTCTAGGTCTCCTCCTCTAGGGGCTCACAGCACTCACTCCTCCCTCCTCTTGTTCACATGCTACACAAGGAGAGGGACTGATGAGGGCAGGGATGGGCAGGGAACATGCACCTGCCATGGTAGGACTGGCTTTGCTCCTTGCTTGCTGTGTGAGTTTGAGCAAGTCACTTGCCCTCTCTGAGCTTTTCTTTATCTGTAAAATGAGGATGGTAAAACTACTCAGCAGAATTGGTAGGGTTAAATAAGCTAATATACAGAAGAGGCTTTGTGAACTGTGGATTGGTAAATAGATATGAGGCATTACTTTTATTTTTATCCTGCTAGCTCAATTCTAGCCACGTATGATGGCGGAGGCAATTGGGTGCTTTCTGAAGTGCCCAGTGAGCTTCCTTTAGCTGAGAGCATAAAGATCAGAGGCTCATCTGAATTCCATTTTGTAACTCATTTGCATGAAGTTTACTTACTGAACACGTGAAAAATACTGACTCTCCAATCCCTTCATCTTCAATTTTTATCTCTCAGGTAGATTTCTCTACTTATACCTCTTTTATTTTCCAAAGCTTTTACTTTTCGCTTCTTGTTGATGGGCCCATGGTTTTTCATCCACATTTTGTGTCCTATCAGGCTTATACAGCTTAAAACATTTTGTGGCTTGTCCTCTGTATGAGTATCTTCACTCCTCTGAGGAGTAGATTAAGTGGTTTGAACTTGGAGGTCATGGGTTTCCAATTTGGATCACGGACCACTGAAATTTTAAAGAAATTTTGTGTAATTTTATGTAATTGAATTTTAGGGTAGAGAGGGCCCATAGCTTTCATCATATTTCCAAAGAGTGAACCATTACCCCTCAGATGCCAAGATGCAATACCCTGAAAGATGCTATTCCAGGCCTCTCCTTGCAGAGATCCTGGCACCTGGTAGGAGCCCAGTAAGTGTTTGAGCTGAACTACATTGAGGGAAAGGGAATGATTGCTCTTATTTCTCTGGACTTCTGAGCAGCCACGGGCACCTCCAGCACACTCAACAGTACACTATTCTGCCTCCATTCTCCCCCCTTAAACCTCCACACCCCCAGGCTTAGTGCCACAGTTTTATCTCCACTTTCCAGGTCATCCTCAATGCCAAGTGCCATGCCATCCGGGATGCCCAGATCCTGGAGAAGCAGCAGATCCAAAAAGAGATGGATGCAGAGGAGAAGCGGTTGGATCAGATGATGGAGGTGGAGCGGCAGAAATCCATTCAAAGGCAGGAAGACCTGGACAAGAGGAGGAGGGAGGAAAGGATACGGTAAAGATGTGGTCCTGGCACCTCCTTTTTAGCCACTTCCATTTATCTTTAGGGCCGTGTTGCCTGCCAAACAGGGAAGAGATTAGAGATGGTTTTTATCACCATCTATTATTATCTCAAAACCTTCTTCTTCTGATGATACATTGAATTACAGAACTTTTAAAAGCTTATTTCTAAGATCCTAATAGGTGCTTCACAATCTGGCCCCAATTCAGTCTCATTTCTTACCAGTTCCTGCCATGCACTCCCCGCTTTCTCTCATCCCCCCAACATGCCAGACCTGTGAAGAGCTCATGGCCTTTGCTGTTCCCTCTTTTTTGAATACCTTTCTCTTTCCTTTTGCCTCTGGCAAATGCTCTTCCTTCTTTGATAGTAGCTTTGCTGTCACCTCCCCTGAGAAACTGCCCTCAGATCATCAGGCAGGCTAGGAGCTCCCTCCTCTGTGCCATGTCACTCTTTGACCCTGGCTAGACAGTGGGCTCGCTGAGCACAGAGCCCTCATTATTTCTGTAGCTCCTGAGCTGAGCAGAGCTTTGAGCCTGAGTAGCTGCCTTGGTCGTGTTAGAATGAATAAATTCAGACTCCCTTTCATTTTATAGAAAAGCACAAGTCTCAGAGCAGGCGACTCCAAGGACCATAGTGGCCTTGACTTCTAGCACCAGCCGTATAATCCATGAATCATCTCTGGAAATAGTCCTTATATCACACTGAATCGCACCTTTACCTTGCCAACTGTATTATTTTCTGTTGAACCAGTCAAGACTTCTAGTAGACCACTTTTGGTAGACTATAGGAGGCTCTCAGTAAAGCTTGTTTAGTGGCTGTGTAGCTGTCTATCTTCTGCATAAACGGCTCCAGTGAAGGAAGAAATCTCTGCCTCATTAGGCAACTCTGAACCTGTTTCCATGCAAGTCTTTCACTCATTACTCTTTGTTTATTTCATCTGGAGTCATGCAGCCTTTCAAGTGTTCTGTCTGTATGTGAATCTCATACTCCTTCTCTTGGTTCTTTGGTGTTTATTTATTTATTTTGAGACAGAGTCTCACTCTTTCATGGTGGGTAGAGTGCAGTGGTGTCATCATGGCTCACATCAACCTCTAGCTCCAGGGTTCAAGCAATCCTCCTTTCTCAGCCTCCTGAGTAGCTGGTACACACCACCATGCGTAGCTAATTTTTCTATTTTTAGTAGAGACAGGGTCTCACTCTTGCTCAGGCAGGTCTCGAACTCCTGGGCTCAGGCATTCCATCTGCTTCGGCCTCCCAGAGTGCAAGGATTATAGGAGTGAGCTACTGCGTCTGGTCCCCCTTGATTTCTTATGCAGATTTGTGTCTCCTCTTCTTCTAGTCTTTGCTCATTTTTCATGGGGGCTGATGGGCCCAAGTGTATCAGTTTCCTAGTGACATGTAGGGAGTCATTGACAGTGTTGCTGTAGAGCTCTTTGTGTTGAGCTAGGACATTGCTGGGCAGAGAGGCTTCCTCAGACTCAGCCCTGCTTACCAGTGGCTGACAGTCTCCGAAAGTGGGATAGAGTACAAGGAAGGTGGTTAGCGGCCCAGGCACGGGAGGTGGTGTGGAAAGACAAGCTGAACTTAGTGAGAGTAGAAGCACCAGGGGATTGAAAGTCCTGGGTTTTTTAAAACAAAATTCTGAGAAGTTCTGTGAAGCCAACATGGGAAGCCAGCTTCCTGTGATTACTCTGGAAGATGTGGGAGGTGGCAAGATCTCAGCAACTCTACCCCCTGGGAGGGAGAAGATATATTATGCGGTAAGGTGAACTCCTGGGCAGATACATGAAGAAAGGGAATGTTAGGAGAGGTGAGCCTCAGGATCAGGAGCTCAGCAGAAAGAGGGACGACCCTTCAGGGCATGCTGGGGAAGGACTTTGCTCTGGGCCCATGAAGCACTTTGTTATTTGAGGAGACTTGTCAAATTGTTCTTGTGATTCTTCCATCTTGGGAGTTACTAGGGTGGAGGCTGGAGCAGGGAGACACGGACCCTTAGGTTTTCAGACCCTGTGGCCCTATCCCCCACCCCCAGAGGAAGACGGCACATTGTGCAACAGATGGAAAAGAACCAGGAGGAGCGGTCACTGCTGGCTGAGCAGCGGGAGCAGGAGAAGGAGCAGATGCTGGAGTACATGGAGCAGCTGCAGGAGGAGGATCTGAGGGTAACAGGCCAGACGGGCAATGCCGAGCGTCCCCAGCTGCGGCAGCAGAGCTCTCCAGGGTTTGAGGGTCTCAGGGCATTGACTGTTCCTTCTGTCAGGCACATACTCTTTTTATCGTCTCATCGCTAGCAAAGTTTTATCCCATGTTAAACACTGTACGCTCCTTTCACAGTGTCATTGCTAGCAACTTTTTATTGCCATGTTAAACACTGCAGTGTCCTTCAGGGGGATGAGCAGTAGGTAGGTATTATCTCTGCCTCCTAGGGACTTGGGGGTCAAGATTGCCATAGCGATGTGAAAGGGCACCCACAGGAAATGTGTGACAGCGTGCTTTGCACAAGTAAACACAGGGATGTTTTATAGTCTTCCCAATTACCCAGGGGTATTACGCACCTTGCCGACAACAGTAGCAGTATCTTAGTGCCAGGCTTTCTGCTGTTTCTTCACTCGAAGTACATAGCATTCCATTGTCCTTAATTGTGTTGTGAAGCCAAACCTTTTCTTCCTGCTAGCCTAAACACAATTAGTAGGCCTAGTTATTGCAAAAGAAAATGATGACATACCTGCCCAAACTAGACTTAGAAATCCTTTTCTATTTGCCTTATCTGGTTTTTCGCAATGTACAAAAGCTCATAGCACTGCGAGGAACATGGCAGGCAATTGGAGTGTTTATTTTTTGCTCTCAATTTTTTATTTTGAAAATTTTTCTACATACAGAGAAGTTGAAAGAATTATGCCATACCCATAAACTCTTCATCAGGATGTAAGGATTGCTGACAGTTTGCCTCGGTGGCTCACTTTTTTCTAGCTGTATATACACAGACACATATGCTCCCCGAGCAGGTCCTCACACAGAGAAGGGGTCCTAGTGACGAGGGCCCCCTCACTTGGCACCATCAAATGCACTGGCTGATGACAACTCCGTCATCCATAACACGGGGAGGGAGAAATAAATACATGTTTGTGGATGTCTGTACATCTATCATGGTCCAGAGGTCAAAGGCTTCTTTAGCTTTAAGGGACAGGGGGATCGAATGATGCCTCGGGAACCCTTGGAAGGCCTAAAATCAGTGGGAAGAAGTTACAAAGGAAAGGAAGAAAGGGAAAGGGAGAAAGGAGTGTGGGGGCTTGAGGGGCAGACAGGAAGGTGGCCCGAGCGGAGGAGTCAACGCAGCAAGAGCGGCAGAACACTGCCCGACACTCAGCAGAGCCTGGACCAGGCGGGCGGCGGCTGCTGTGCTGCTCTGCTTGGAGGCTTCCCGGAGGAAGGAGCCCTGAGCTGGGCAGTGAGCCGGCTGTGGAGAGCCAACCCAAGAGAGAGATGCACAGGCAGAGTCGCCGTGGCTGGATGACCAGGGAGGAACTAGCTGGAAGGTTGGGGAGGTATTTAACTTCTGAAGTGAAACAGTGTGGGAAGTGGATTGAGATGATCGGTGAGCAAGGAGTCTAGGGTTGGCAGGAGGTGACTGGGGTCCAGACGCACAAGATTTCAGTGCCCCTCTGCCTTGTGACCTGAGGATGTGCTTGGGTCACAGTTGTGAACTTCTGAAGGCCAGGGCCTGGGAGAGGGAGGGCCTCCTTCCTTAGAAAGGATCTCATGGCCCAGGGTCACAGCGGTACTCTGATCTCCATCACCCACGGAGACACACACTTCTGTGTCTAAGACTGTTTTGCTTTCTCTTTCTCATATACCGCTTGCTTTGGTACCCCCTTTTTCCCTTCCCTACCTTTTGGCAATAGATTACTGAACATTTCCTATTTTCCTTGCATGCCATTGGGGAAGAGAGGACAAGGTTCCCGTCCTCTAGCTAGTACTGAGTGAACACATGTGAAATGATTGGGGACCTGCAAGGTGGTGTCTGATCACCTCTAAAGAGTTGTGGCACCACCTTAAATGCAGAGGGGATTCACAAATGGAGAAAGAACTGAAAGTTGGGACAATCAAGTAAGATTTTTAGAGAAGGTTGACCCTTTAACTTAGAACAGGTTTCAAAATTCTGCTCTGGAGTTTATTAGCTGAGTGGTTGTGAGCATATCACTTCAACTAGGAGCCTCAGTTTCTTTATCTGCACAAGAGCGATAAAAGGCCTACCTTTCAGGGCTTGGGGACATACTTGGGCATTAGAAGCAGTCTATGTAGAGTGCTCTCAAAGGTAAAGTACCTCATTAGGTGAAAAAATTTGGTTGAAATGGGAGGAGGGAATTGAAGGCCGAGGGAGGTGGCAGGAGCCGAGCCACGGTGGTAGCATCTAGCCCAGCATGTGGGAGACAGTGTGCAGACCTCTCAGGGCTCAACTTCCTGAAGGTGTACAGAGGTCACCAGCATCACGGGCTGCCCCAGAGTCAAGTCAGAAGAAGGCTGGAAAGAGGCCATTTCATGGAAGAGGGCTTGATGCCCTTTAAAGGAACACCTTTCACAAAGGACAGCAATGGCAGCTGTGCTGTGGGCCGTGATTGTCTCCCTGCTTCCCTAGAAGCCAGTAGCATTTGTCTCACCCCATTCTACTCTGAGGCTGTCTTTCTTTTGCTGGCAGGACCTGGAACAAAGGCACCAGCAAAAACTGAAGATGCAAGCTGAGATTAAGCGCATCAATGATGAAAACCAGAGGCAGAGAGCAGAGCTGCTGGCCCAGGAGAAGCTGGCGGACCAAATGGTGATGGAGTTCACCAAGAAGAAGATGGTAGGGACCTGGTTTTGGATGCCCGGGACCTCTGGCCATGAATGGGATGCTTGTCATAGGGAGAGGGACGTCTTCATGTCCTCAGTCTAAGGGTTGGCCTCTTTTGCTCTTCTGCCTGGCCAGTTCACTTGTTTGCTAACAAAAAGCAGACTAAAAAAGATGCTCAAGTTCGTGTGTTATCCTCATTAACACCTTGGAGTAAAAGTTGAGATGTGGGTCACATGCATGCAGGGAAGAAAATTAAAGTTATTAGTGCAAGGGAGGTTTTGTGGATTCCCCATGTCTAGGATTATTATACTCCCAGTAATCTTGCCCCATACATTTCTTGTAAAAATTCCCATCTTGGGCATCCAGTAGTGTGTGCTAGACTCAGAAAATAGAGTCTTCCCCCAGTCCCACTGCAGAACGTATAGGAACAAATACACGGCGGGGCAGAGAGCAATCCCTGTCAGCAGTTACAGAAGGATGCAGCTCATGGACACGTGGACTCAATCTGAGCCAAAATTAAGTAAAAAAATGACCAGGGATCTGTGAGGAATAGAGGGTAAAAGAAAGATTTTGAGCATCTTTTGGAATAGACCGTGTGAACATGAATCTATGTAAAAAGAGGAAGAAGTACGCCAGGTGGCAGGAAAGTTATTAAATTCTTCATGTGTTGGTCTTCTGTCTGCTGGCTTTGAAGTTCCCTGATGACAGAAACCACACTCTACTTCTTAAGGAAGAGCAATGTATGTGTAATTTGAAAAGGTGCCTTTATTTATTTTACCTATTTTTTTTTTTTTTTGTAGAGACAGAGTCTCACTTTATCACCCTCGGTAGAGTGCTGTGGCATCACAGCTCACAGCAACCTCCAGCTCTTGGGCTTAGGTGATTCTCTTATCTCAGCCTCCTGAGTAGCTGGGACTACAGGCGCCCACCACAACACCTGGCTATTTTGTTGTTGTTGTTACAGTTTGGCTGGGGCTGGGTTTGAACCTGCCACCATTGGTATATGGGGCCGGCACCCTACTCACTGAGCCACAGGCCCTGCCCTATTTTACCTATTTATTCCTAATACAAACCAGAAAGTGAAGCTTAGCAAAGCTTATTTATTGGCTTTGGTATTCTTATTGGATGTTGGGGATATACAGGCAATAAAATGAGAACAGAGATGGTTCCTTCATGATAATGATTATACAACTGTCGTTTATGGAGCAGTCTGTGGACAGGCTCTGTGCTAAGTGTTTTATATGTGTCACAACAGTCTTGTGAAGTAGTCATTGATTGATTCAAAACATGGGAAATACTTCAATGTGTGTCCACTCTCTGACTAGGCTGAAAGCACCTGGAATAATGCCATGTACCTCACTGGAACTCAAATACTATTTTCCCCAAAGAGTGAAGATAGTGGTAATGAGCTAATTATGCATAGGGGTTGCGAACAGACTTGGTGGCTGCCCTAGACAGCGTGGTAGTAATGGTAAGAGATGAGGGTAGTGAAGGGATGGAGAGCTAAGAGCAGTTGCTGGGATACCTCAAATCCTGAGCAGAGATGGAAGGGTGGAATGATGAGGACTCACCACAGATTTCTAAGCAGGAGAGAAATATGTCTTGTCTTCATGCCAGGACATTGTCAGGGTGGAGCTGGGAGAGGCTGGTCACTGGCTAAGGGATCAGGCTCTTGGATGTATCCAAGTCCATTGGAACTATGTAGGTATCTCACATCCCTTCCCTGATCTCATGGTGGTATCTGTTCTTGCAGCCAGGACTGCCCCTTCAGAGCTTAAGGCAGAGATTTGGTGTAGAAGCATCCAGAGTTTCCTCCTGTGCCATCTTGGGCCAGGTGGACAGAGGAAGCAGCTTGACACCCAGCTGTGCCCAGGACACAAGCAGGCAACTCACTGGGCTTCACGGAAGTCAGAGCAGGTGGAATGAGACCCAAGGAAGGTTGTTTATCAGATCACATTCCCACTTGACCTGCACTATTAGTTTCTTGAGAATGGCAGTTGGGAAGCTGGATTTGGGAAGCTTTTAGGGATATGCTTGTTCTTTCAAACAAGGGGAAATGGTGCCAGTTTTGATGGTTCACTCTTTAGGCATCTTGTAGTCTCCATGGGACTCCCCAAAACAGAGTTGGCCATTTGCCCGGGACCAATGACATAACCTCTACTTGCTGTGCTCTACAAGACCCACAGGGAGCCCAGTTATTACTGGCCCAGTGGCCTTGCAATTTACAACTTGTCTGTGAGGTAGTGGAAGGAGCGTGGACGGTGGGCTCAAGATACCTGTGTTCAAATCCTCTCAGGTAGTTTCTGGCTGGGTGATTTTGGGTAGGACTCTTGGCCTCTGTGAACATAAGTTTCCTCATCTAATTATCTGTCTCGTGAGATGTGGTGAGGTCTCTTTGGGATAATACCAGGAAGGCATTTTGTTAACAATGAATGATTTTATAAGTGCTAATTGTTTTCATTGTCATGCCTTTGAAAATTCATTTTGCCCTCTTTTAAAAGGAGTGAGGAGTGGTAGAGGAAATATTGGAAAGTCTGTTGCAGGGATTTTTTTCTCCCTGCAAGCCTAGAGCAATGGAAACTCTTCTACAAAGCCGTTTCTTCTGGCAGGCTCGAGAAGCCGAGTATGAGGCTGAGCAGGAGAGAATCCGGAGGGAGAAAGAGAAGGAGATCGCTCGCCTGAGGGCCTTGCAGGAGAAAGCCCAGGATTACCAAGCGGAACAGGTACCTACCTAGTTTGTGGTTACCTCTGACTCTCTCATTGCCTTGATTGGCCCCTCGATAGCCTGTAGAATGGTCCCAAGGGGGAAGATACGTAGAGAAGAGGCAATTTATCCAGATTTTAGTAGTCTGAGAAGGGAGAGGCGGCCTGATCCTAATGCCTGTGGCAGCAGTTATTGAACATTGTGTGCTTAGAACTCAAGAGAAAGTTTCGGAGTGCTACATAAAGAACTTTCAACCTTAACTAACCAAAGAAATGTGTCACCAAAGGAAATGGTGGCATCTCCATCATTAGCTATTTTTAAAATTTGAAGCAATTGCAGGACTGCCTGGAGGTGTCTGAGGCCTAGGGAAAGAACTGGGATGAATGGGCTGGAAGGACAAGATGACCCCTCAGGGTATCATCTGACCCAAAAGTTCTATGAAAGGATTCCATTTATTCTTTCCCAGAATAACTGACTGCCAGAGAAATTCAGGATTCTTCTCAAAGCAGCCTGTGTCAGTGTCTGTAAGAGGTGTTTTCCTAAAGGCACCTGGTCTGCACGTGAGGTTATCTTGTTCCCTTTCCGGTCTACCCTGCTTTCCCAGGATGCCTTGCGGGCAAAGCGCAACCAGGAGTTTGCAGACAGAGAGTGGCGCAGAAAAGAAAAGGAAAATGCACAGAAGAAGATGGAAACAGAGGCCAAACTGAGGAAAAGTCGGCTGGAACAGGTGGCTTTCAAGGAGCACACCCTGGCCGTTCAGGTGCAACGGGACCGGGATGAGTTCGAGAGGATTCTTCGGTAGGTCAGGCCTGGGAACCTTGGTATCATTTCCTTGCACTGTAGCAGAGGTGGTCCATATTGGGTAGAGGGAAGGGGTAGAGGGAAGCTTTCTGGAGTATTAATGGAGAGGTGCTAACCCATCTTGACTGGGTTGGTAGGATCATTCTAACCAGACGGTTGGTTGGAATATTTCAAAGCCACTTGAGTCATGAATTTTATGATGAGAGAATTGGAAAAGCATAGAGAAGTGTTTAAGGAATTGGAGGTATTGGAATTATTAACCCTTGAGCAGTAAAGGTATAAATAAAGTTATAAATCCGGTTCCTTCTATCCCCCAATCCTCATCCTTGTCCCCTTGTGAACTACAGCATGAGAGATTTTGCAAAGTTAGAAGAACTTCAGACACTATGGGCTGTGAGTCATTGGAGCAGGACTTTAAGGAGCTCTTTGCCACTCGTTTGACAAATATGTATAATGCACCTAAGTTCAGTTCTGTGCTAGATGCCATAGAAGACATTAGCAATTAACAAGACACTACTCTTGCCCATTCCAGAGGAAGGATGTTAGAGATTCATGTTAGGATGGACCTCACCTTTTTAATCCATCTTTATTTCTTGGCATCTCTTTACCCTTTTGCCATTTTCTCTTTTGGCTGAATGATAATTCTAACATAGGTGTGAGCTAAGCATTCACGTCTCCCCCTGTTCTGCCCCCTCCCTCAGTGCAGCTGCCCTCAGTTTCCCCTCTGCTCTGTCTTCTCCTGGTCAGAGCTGGCACCACAGACCAGGCGTTCTCTGGTCCTAACTGGGAGTGAGTCCCTTTCTGCCCTGGTTTAGTTTCTATGTAAGATCAGAACTTTTCAAAAGGAAACAAACCAAACAAATTGAATTTGTTGTGGTGGTGCCTCTAGGCAGTCCTGCACCTTTGAATTGGTGGTGGTGATGTATAAAATTAGAGAATTATGCTCAGATGGAGACTGAACAGTGCAGCCCAGCTTTCTTGGCTACTTGCTGTAGTCTTTCTTCTTGATAATGGCTCTGTTATCTGCATGCCAGACCAGCCTACCCAGCCTCCAGTGAGAGACAGAGCAGATCTGCGGAAACTTTCATCCTTGCTACAGCCAGAGTTTTTGCCTTTTATTTGTCTGTGGGCCCCAGCCTGTCCCCCACTGGCTGTATAGTTTCCCCTGCACTCAAGGTGGTATCATGGTCACTAGACACCTGGCAGAGAAGGCGGCTTTCTAAATTCCCCCAGTGGGTCTGATGCAGTGGCTCATGCCTATAATTCTAGCACTCTGGGAGGCTGAGGTGGGTGGATCACTTGAGCTTAGTAGTTAGAGACCAGCCTGAACAAAAGCAAGATCTTGTCTCTACAAATAGAAAAACTAGTCTGTAGTCCCAGCTACTCGGGAGGCTGACACAATAGGAATGCTTGAGCCCAAGAGTTTGAGGTTCCTGTGAGCTATGATGCCATGGCACTCTACCCAGGGCAACTTAGTGAGACTCTGTCTCAAAAACAAACAAAATTCCTCCAACAATTCTGACCTTGGGCTCCAGACTGCCTCCCAGATGTCTTCCTGCTCCTCTCTGGCCTCTATGCCCTTAGACATCTATTGCCTTGAACAGGCACTAATAGGTATGAATGGAATGAAATTAAAGTCCTAACTTTGCTACTGACTCACTTGTCTCTCCTTTGCTCTGTTTGTCTGAAGCAGACAGACTGGCCAGGTATTAAAGCTAGACCAACCCCTTTGGAGAAGTTCAACTTCACCTCTTGTTCTAGGTCAGCATCTAGATCTAGTGTCTTTTAGGGCTACATGACCACCATAGTAAGGTAAATGTCTTCATGCTAGGAACATCTCTGCCACAGACAGCAACCCAACCTTTCCTACCTCAACATCATGGCCTCCTGCATGGAGGGATGCCTGTTGACTAAGCACAGAGGGTTGACCTATCCTACCCAGTGGTTCTTAGAAATGCCTTGGAACTTTCAGAAAACACTGATGCCCAGGCTCCAGCTCCACAATTGTGATTTAAGTGACTTGGGATGTGGCCTAGGCATCAGTATTGCTTGAAAGCTCCCAGGTGATTCTAATGCATAGCCAGCCTCTGGGATCACTGCCCTAACCCTGTGGAATGTCCAGGTTCCTTCCCATTTGGATTTTCAACTGGCTACTACCCTAGGCCCTCTCTAGTGACACACATAGGTCCCCCTTTTCCACACTTACCTGTAAGCTCAGAAAAATGCGGCAAACCATAGAAAACCATCCTACATGTAGGACAGTAATGGCAAAGCAAAGACGGGAGTCTTTCTGCTCTCATAATCATGTCTGGGCAGGGGGGATTTGCTGCCTGCATGCAGAGGAAAAAGGAAGCCGACAGTTCTCATCTAGTAACCTGGGAAGGCTCTGGAGCAGGTGCAGAATTTTAGGAGATGTTGGCACAGTAGAAAGAGTCACTGGGAGGTGAGAGGATACCCTGTGTGTGTGGTGGATCTTGGCAGAAGGCTAGAGGGAAATGAGGAAGAGAAACAGTGATTTTGTACCTTTACTGGGGTATGTGTGACCCTAGGGTAGGTGAGCAGATGAATGATTCCTGCCTAAGATGATTTTCCATTTTGTTTTTGTTTTTGATCATGCTGAGAAAGAAATTAGATGTTAGCTCAAGATGGTCCATAAGCTCATTTCCCCTGAGATGTGAATGCATTTCATTGGAGTTTTTTCTAAGCCTCTCAGGTTGACATTAGCAATTTTCTCCTTGATGTCAAGGCCGTGAAGCATTTTTGTGGAAGAGGTTTCTAAGAGGAACTTGCAAAGGTGGATCAATAAGAGAACCAGAGTGATATCAGGCTGAGCTCTTTCCTCCTTCAGCAAGCAGAGAGCTAGCAAGCTAGTGCTAGCATTCCAGACTTGGCCACGCCTGTTAACTTTCCAAGCATCCCTTTGTTGGTTTCATCATCATTACTGTCAGTGAGGAAAGGAAGGAAGGAAGGAAGGAAGGAAGGAAGGAAGGAAGGAAGGAAGGAAGGAAGATATTTTAGAACAAGCTGGAGAGGAGTTAGGCATTGCTGTGAGGTAAGAGTAGGAACAATAGCTCCTGCGGGTGAAACCCGGCTGTAGGATTTGCAGGGCCCAGTGAAAATGAGGACGTGGAGGCCCTTGTTCAAAAACATTACGAATTTCAAAACAGTGGCAGCAAAGAATTAAAAACCAAGCCTGGGGCCCTTCTGAGCATGCCCGTGACACATGGTCGCATGTACCTGAAGCGGGACCTGGCTGGGTGGGAGGAGGGAGCGTGCAGGGCGGCAGTCTTTGGGGCTGGAGCGCCGAGGGCTGTGGTCTTTGACCGGGGTTCTCCACAGGAGCCCACCCTAGAGGCTCCCCAGCATCCTTCCTCTCTCGGCTGGGTGGGCTCAGCCTAGCCCCTTGCGCCCCGTGTGCCCCCCGACCCCCCAGGGCTCAGAGAGAGCAGATTGAGAAGGAGCGGCTGGAGGAGGAGAAGAGGGCTGCAGGGCGTTTGCAGCACGCCAACGAGCTCCGGCGCCAGGTGCGCGAGAACCAGCAGAAGCAGGTGCGGAGCCGCATCTCCACCTTCGAGGAGGGCCAGCGTCTCAAAGAGGAGGCCCAGAAGCGGCGTGAGCGCATCGATGACATCAAGAAGAAAAAGCTTGAAGAACTGAGGTGCGCGGGAGTCCCCTACTCCACCAGCTCCTTGCCGCTTTGCAAAAAGCCAAAAGGCCAGGCGGGAAGGTGTGGGGTTCCGGGCGAGGGGCCCTGCTCTATGCTCGGGGTCGTCCCTCTGCAGGCCGCTCCAGCAGGAAGCGGTGGGGCAGGGTCTCCCTGGCTCTCTAGGAACTCCCGGGCAGGGCTGCCGGCGCCTTGGCACCACCGCGTTTGGGGTGGAAGGTGGGAGCAGCTGCGTAAACCCCAGCCCGGGGGAGCGCTTCCGGCTGCCTCCCTGCGGGGCGGGCACGTCCCCTGACACCTGCGCTGTGTTCCCCGCAGAGCCACTGGCCTTCCTGAGAAGTACTGCATTGAAGCCGAGCGCAAAGCTAACCTCCTGCCGGCCACCTCCGTGAACTGAGGGGGAACCTCGTGGCCCTCGGTGCCTTCGGGGGACAGATTCTGCCCAGTGTCGTGGGGGGTGGGGGGCATAATTGCTGCTAAGCTAGACATTTCATAGTGACAGATTAAATCTATTCTACTTTTCTAAGGAACAGCTTGACTTCCTTCCCGTGGGTACCGAAGGTGAAGCAAAACAGCTGGGACGGGTGCCACAGAGGCCCTGTGGCGCTCAGGTTTGGGGAATGGGAGGGTGCTCTCTCATGAGCATCGCTTCTAAACCTGGATGTCCCTTTGTCCTGGTGGCCCTTGGCCTTTCTGTGATTCCCTGGGATGTCCACTTTCAGCATTGTCTCGTCTCTTCTGGGCCCCGTACCTAGGTTGGGGGCATTTCAGGGCATTAAGGCAGAGCTAGGGATGCTCTCTCAGGGAGGGGCTGAGGTGGGGGGGCTGGGCAGGGCCAGCTGTGCCCACACCCATGACTCTGACCACATCTGTGGAGGGTGGTGTTCTACCAGGGGCCCACTCTGCTTGTCTCAGCCCTCACCTGCCAGGGCCTTTCAACTCCAGGCAGTGCCACCGCAGATACTGACCCTGTCCTCTGTGGGGGTGAACCCAGGGTCCTGTCCCTTTACCCAAACACAGCTGTCCCATCCCTCATGGCCAGCTCTCCTCAGACCAACTCACTCCCATAGGTGAGGTGCCCCAGAGTCATTTTCTTCTGTTTTAACTCTCCTCATTTTGCCCTACACTGCTCTTCATTTCATTCATTCATTCATTTGTTTGTTCATTAAAATTCTTGCTGAGTGTGCTCACCACCTTCCAGGCACCTCCTGGCACTCAACAACGGCCAGTGAGCAGTCCTGGGTGCTCCCTCACAGGAGCCTCTCCCTGTGCCAGTGTTCCCCCCCTTCTCTCCCCACCTCACCCCACCAAATTTCTTGTACCTTTAGAATTGTCTCAGCCTTTTGGGAAGGAGCCTGGTTATTGGGGTCCCACCTGGAACTGGGACCACTTTACTGTTTATATGTGCCTTGGGGAGAAGGGCTCCAATCCCTCTGCCCGCCCCGCCCCCAACTTCCCCAATCCAGAACCCAGTCTTGTCTTCCTCCATGACTCCTGCACCAGAGGAGGCAGAGGACAGCTGATGGGGCGTCCTGGGTGTTTACAACCCCAGGTTACAAGGGCCTCAGGCAAGAGTCCTCTTTTTATAAGGCCCAGGGAGAGTCAGCAAGCTGCTCCCTTCCTTAGGACAGCTGTGGCCTCCCCAGGTGCTGTCTCCACCTTCTCCTCCAGGAAAACTATTGTCCCTTGTGGGGTGGCCGGCCACAGCAGCTGTATAGGACAAAACTTTCTCCCCTTCCCCTGCTCATCACTCTGAACTATAATCTTCCAGGGAAGCTGATATCTTCCTCCCTTGGGGTCCTAGGGAGACGTACCAGTGCCACCAAGGATTCTGGAACCCTTCTGTAGTTGGCACACTGGCTTAGGTTCTCTCTGAACATCACCTATAGTTCATTTGATACTTGCAAGGACCAGGGGACAAGCCTTTACTATTTAGGGGGACCCTCTTTCCCTGGAAAGCCATAAAGAGCCTGGGTACCTGGAGTTTACCCAGCTCCACACCACTGTCATCCATGTTGGGGGTGAAAAGAGTGGGTCCTCTGTGAGAACGGGGTCCAAGGAGAAAGAGGGTTCCACACCCATTGCTCACTTCTGAGCCCATGTAGAGAAAAGTAGCTAAGTTCACAGGCTGAAGGCAAGGCTAGTGTTTGACCAGAAACATGGCTGTGCCCCAGAAGATCTCAAGGCCTGAAAGTGAGACTCTTTCGACGGGGCCTGGACACAGTGCAGTTATAGGTTTCATAAATAAAGGTGTAGCTTAGCAGAATGGAGAAAGCCATTTCAGAGCAAGTGAAGATACTTAGGGAGAAAATCTCAGAGATCTGCTCCTAGGGTTGTTTCTTCTGCCTTTATCAGGAATTCTCCCTCTTGGAATTGACCCATCAAGTGGAAGAGGGGTTCAATTTCTTTTCTCGGGATTCTTGAGAAGTTCTGCCCAAGCTTCCACAGGCTCCAGGACTAGCCTGAACCAGCAGGGACCTAGTTCCTAGAAGTGGGACACTCCTGAAAGCCAAGTAGGCAGCTGCAATCTGAGGCCAGCCAGCTACATCTGGGGATCTTTTATGGATTCTCTAACCCTCTCACTGAGAAGTGGCACTGGGGATAATCACAGAAGTCCCCTGGCTTTAAGGGGGGACCAGTGGGGTCAGGCTGCATGATAGTGGTGGCAGAGCTAGCAGGAGCCCAGCTTGCAGACTGGGAGGGGGGTGGGAGACAGAGAAGAGACTAAAGGGATATTCCGAGGATTCCAGGGGGCCCTCAGGCTCAGTCTTGCTACTAGAGGTTGCACCTTCCATGAGAGTGCTTTCTGCTGAGGAGGCTTCAGCTTGCTCCTCCTCAGGCTCATGAGCTCTGTGCACCCTTCCAAGCTACTGAACCAGCCCAGGGGTGTCTGGGAGGCTGCAGAAGATAAGTGGGAAGTATAGTTCGGTTCATTGTTTTTGTTGATAGATATTGATAGATATTTTTACGTTATTTTATGCATGAAGGTGCATATTAGCTCCTTGAGGACTTCCTGGCTCCCTGCCTCCTGCCTTTGGGGTTGTCTAGACCTTGCATTATCAGGCTGAACTGGTCCAGCCTGGAGAATCCTGTGGGTGGGCTCTTCCTTGGAGTCCTGAGTTAGATCCAGAGGCAGTTGCTTCCCAGGCACATGTTCCCTGGCTCTTAGCTGGTTTCTGTGCCCTACCTGCCCACATATGCCTGTTGCCCACCATGCTCTGCTGTGGCGTAGAGGTGGCCTCAGAACTTAGGCACATGCTGCAGAAGCAGCTCCAGTTGAGTGAGAATCTGTTCAGTTGTGTTTGAGCCAATCCGTCCCTGACTCAGTGGGGTGCTGGGGTGTCCCCTATTACCCCTGAAAGCCTTGGAACCTCCAACTGTGACAGGTTACAGCTGGGTATTATTTGGTCTGAGTAAAATCACTTTGATTGGGCTTGGATGAAAGGGGCTGAAAGAGTTCAAAGACAGACAGGGCTTTGGGGTGAGGAAGGGTGGCAGCTGTTTAGGTGATGGTGGAGCAGGGACACCAGAGTCTCAGACAAGAAGTCTGGGAGTAGAGGCCATGGAGTCTCAGGAACAGAATTCCTTACTGTCTGCATTCTCACTTCACCCCTTCTAACTGCTTTTGCAAAGAGTAGGAGCCTGGGGGAGAACTGTGGGAGAAGGGGACACTTGCTCCATCCCAAGGAGCTGCCCACAGGTACCTGCCTCCCCTACCACACTCTGAGGTGTGTCCAGGAAGTCATGCCAAGGTTAGCTGGCAGGTCCTCATTTCCAGCATTGTAGAGGTATCCTTAATCTGGCTGGCTTTAAATGGCTCAGACGTTCCTCCTATCGTGGCCCCCACACTGCACACCCTTCCCACCATGATAGCTTCCCAGAGGTACAAGCTCTGCATTTCTTTTTACATTCCCACTCATGGACACCCACAAGCTCAGGCCCTTTGATGACTTTGAGGCTGGACAGAAATAGGGTTAACATGTTAGCTAGCTTTAAAGGAGGTGAGTGGGAGTGGGGGCAGAATGGGGGTCTGGAAGAAATTGCCGAGAGCTAATGAGCTCTTCTCTGCCTGGCTCCTGGGGAAAGGCTTTGTGTCGCCAAGTTAATAGGGATGAGTACCGAGTTATGGAATCTTGGGGCTGGAAGGAACTCAAAGTCCATCTGGTGCTTTGGTTTTCTTTGTAAACTCATCAAATAGTTGGAAGTATGATCTGCACACTCTGAGAGATAGGGAGCTCAGCACCTCATACCAAACCATCTCAGATCAGCTCTGATGCTCAGGAGGTTCTTTTTTTTTTGAGACAGTCTCACTTTGTGGGAGTGCTGTGGCATCATAGCTCATAGCAACCTCACACTCTTAGGCTAAAGCAATTCTCTTGTCTCAGCCTCCTGAGTAGCTGGGGCTACAGGCCTGCCACATCGCCTGGCTATTTTTAGAGATGGGGTGCTCAGGCTAGTCTTGAACACCTGAGCTCAAGTGATCCACCTGCTTTGGCCTCCAAGAAGGCTAGGATTATAGGCATGAGCCATTGTGCCAAGACTTTTATTTGTTTATTTACTTTTGAAACAGACTCATACTCTGTCACCCTGGGTAGAGTGCTGTGGCATCATAGCTCACAGCAATCTCAAATCCCTGGGCTCAAGAGATCTTGCTTCAGCCTCCCAAGCAGCTGGGACTACAGGTGCCCACTGTGATGCCCACCTAGTTTTTCTATTTTAAGTAGAGATGAGGTCTTGCTCTTGCCCAGGCTGGTCTCGAACTTCTGAATTTAGGAGATGCATCCACCTCGGCCTCCTGGAGTGCTAGGATTACAGGCATGAGGCACCACGCCCAGCAGAAGGTTCTTAATATTGAGTCAAGATATGAATGTGGGCCTACTTCTGCTCCTTACATGACACCTCCTCAGGTATCTCATACCCCACTGCTGTGCAGTCTGACCCTGTGGGGAAGGGCTTGACATTCTGGAAACACAGGGCTCTCCTGAGCATTTCAGGGAGGGGTTGTTGGAGGGAGGAACCCAGGGAAGCAGGGAAGCTTCAGCTTCATCCTTTAGGCTGAGGCCTGTAATATTTCCTGGTCCCTGCCAGCCCCAAGCCCCACCCCTCCTACTGCCACCTTCCCCTGCTCCTTTCTCTCTCCTGGTGTCCAGGCAACAGGAAACAAACAGAGCAGAGCCCAGAGCAAGGGCTGGTCAGGATGGGCTTAGTGGGGAAGTCTCTGAACCAGACATGCGCCAGCTTCATTCAGCTCCCACACCCTTTCCTGGGCAACAGCTAGGGGTGAGGGCAGGCAAGGCAGGCCAGGGGCCACCCTGTGGGCTCCCCTCTGTGGATAGGTGTTAGGGGAATTCGGATGGCAAAATCAAAGGCAACTTTGTATTACTACAAATTCAAATGTCAAAGTCCCATCGGATATGTAGATTAGTTCATCACAAAGTCTCTCTCCACACACAGACACACAATCCAGGATGACTACACTGAGTTGCCTAATCCATCCTGAGGGCCTTGCTCTGATCCAGGAAGTGCTCTGATGTTCTGGGTTGAAGGTTCCAAAAGGTTTGGTTCTCAAGGATCTTCCCTCCTCAGTTCAGAAATGGAACCACTGACTATTACTCGTGGCTTCACTCTTCCCAATCCATGTCTGACAGGGACCTGGCTTATTTCCCAAATGCTGAAATATTTTTCTGGCTGCCTCTCCCTGACCCTGGTCTTTCTTCTGGCACATCATTAGTTATCCTTCAGATCCCTGCCACCAGGTCAGGGGCTTTGCAGATATAACCTTAGCTAATCATGCCATGGTTGTGGGCTAGGTGCCCCTTCCCCATCAGGTGGGGTGCCCTGCAAAGCGGGAGCCGAGACTCCTTCACCACTGAACCTGTCCAGCACAAAGCTCGGCTGTTTGTTGAATGAATGAGGTTCTGCAGGATGTGCTTGATCTTGGTAGGGTGAAGATAACCTTTTATCTTCAAGAGCTCATTTTTCCTCAAGATTGTCACCAAGAATTCACACACTTCTTACAAGCTATTTCTTCTTGCCTAACAGTTCAATCGATGACATCCAGTCAAGCCCCTCTGCTCTTGCACTTTGCTGACATGGAGGTGCCTTGGCCTCTGCTTTTAGTGATGGGAACTACTTTTTTCAGCTTGCTCTGATGAGCACATTGCTTGATGGGAGAGTTTGGGGGCATATCTAGGCTCCCCCTAGGGAACCGTTGTCTTCTGAAGTGGACCAGTAGGAATCACTGAGCCATGGGAAGCCTGAGCAGGGGCTCACGGGGTCCCTGGGTCACCTGTGTCCAAAGCCCTTGCCCATCAGCCTAGATCTGAGCCTCCTCTCTAACCCAGCCCACATCCTCACATATAGCCTCAAGAACCTCAAGATACAAGGACCTCGTCTGTCCATTACTCATCCTAATCTTTCCTTGTCACAACTCCACATGCTCCCACCACACCACCTGTGCCACCTCTGAGCCCCCACCCACCTCATGCAGCCATGGCCTCACCTGGAAGACTTCGAAGTCCAAATCTTCACTGAAAGCTGGATGGGAAGACAGCAGGTGCCTGGGCCCTAGTCCTCTCTGTGACTGTTGGTGTCTCTGAGCCTTCTAGGACGTTGTCTATGCATAGCTTCTCACAGCTCCTGCTCCCAGACTCTTCCCACAGAAGTCTCCTTTGCGGGGCAGCTCCTCCCTGAGTGTTGCAAAGGATGATCAGGGATGGACATGGGTATGTGGGAGAGGAGGCGGAGGAATCTGCTCGCTGTGTGTGTGTAGCTCAGAAAGGTCACAGCTGCAGTCCTGGATGAGAGAGGGGATCAGGGGAGAGGGGTTGACTGGGCAGGTCCAGGCAGGAGAGGACAGGGCTTACAGGGAGTGTAAGTGTGTAGAGTTGCTGAGGAGGGCTGCACCTCAGCCCAGAAGCAGAGGGGTCCCTGGGTCCCTGCCCTGCTCTTCCTTCCTCCTCTGACTCTATTCACTCCTTTTTAGGCCTCTATCTTTGATTCCTTGTTTTTAATCTTAGAACAGAAGCAAATACCACCCAAAAACGGAGCCATTCTTCCCTATAGAATCATGGCTATCTCAGGAAAAAGCAAGGAGCCCCTTAGGAAATTTGTGTGTGGTGTTCCAGAACATGGCCTGGGCCCCTGCCTCCTCTGTCTCTCTCTGGACCTCTGGACAGGCCATTTGGATGCCATGTGTGTTTCTGTCTCTGCCCCTTAACTAAGCACTTTCCCAATCTCTTTCTTCTTTCCTTGGGGGCACAGAGGGAACTCCAGCAGCTTCCTGGATTCTGCTCTGGCCTTTATGGGTCCTGTAAAGGAAGTGGGCAGGGAAATAGGATGTTTGGGGTGGAGACTAGGTGTGGGAAGAGGAGAGAAAGAAATTGGGGTAGTGGGCTTCCTATGAGGGGGACCCTCTTCCTCTGCCAAAGATGAGGCCCAGAGGGAAACAAGGGCTGTGGGGCCCCCAGGAGGGGACTGTGGTTTGGATCTGAGCTGTGACAACAAAGCTGATACCCCTGACACCCTTTCTCCAAAAACAAAAACAAAAGAACCCCCCCCCCAAAAAAAAAAAAAAAAAAAAATCCCTGCAGGGCTCAGGGCACAAGGCAGGAAGGCTGACAGCTTCTTTTATAGGCCCCAAATTACACAGAGGTGGCAATTAACCCTCAGTGGGTCAAGGGGAGCAACAATGGCGCTCTGCCTTTTCAGGCTTTGAGAGACCTCTTCATGGTCCCCTCAAAAGTGAATGTTCTTCACGTAGACAGGTCCTCAGTTCCCCCCAACTCCCATCTCCCAGACTCCACAACTGGACCTCCCAGCCCCAGTAGACTCCCTCCAATGAACCCCCATATTCTAGCTTAGTTTGGCATTAGAGCCCTGGTCGTGCTAACAGTTCCTTGCGTCCCCTCCCCTAAATGTCTTTCCTGGAGCTTTACCAGGAGGTGAGCTGTAGCTGAGGAGCAGGACTTGAGAGGTCCCATTTGTTATGGGACTATGTTGTCTCAAACACGTTCAATGGTCTCAACATTCAGATCCCTCCTTAAAGCCCTGGGACCCCATTCAACATACGCCACTGGTATTCCCCTTGAGTTAAGGGTTGAAAATTCTAGACAAACCTGCATCCAAAATATGGAGGTGAGGTCTTCATACATCAGAAATAAAAGCTCATCTTTGATCCCTCTGAGTCCCCCTGCTCACATATCTTTAATCCCCGTTTGAACCCTAAACACAGCCTACTCTAACTTGAATTGCAAACTCATTTCTAGGCCAACTGTAACCCCAATCCTAAATCAATCCTAACCCAGCCTTTGATTCAGCCCTAGCTGTATCCCCAAGCATATCTGTAAATGAAACCAAAACCCTATTCCTTAGCATAGCACAAAGCCCAGCCACAAACCCTAACCTCAGTTCTAGCTGTAATTCACCTTAACTCTCATCTGACCTCAAGCTCGTTCATGATTTCAACCAACCCCAAAGGTCCCTCCAACTCCAGCTTCACCCAGCTCTAACCTGAGGCCAAATCCAGAACCCATGTGATTCCCCAGCCTCAGTTCTGTGTCATGGAAGCATAACCTCACTTCTTTCTTCTCAGTCTCCCACTTCCTGGTCTCACCTGTTTCTCCCTCTACCTGCCAACTGACTTTCCATGCTTTTTTTCTCAGGAGTGGGTCTGGTAACCCATAGGGTCACTGAGCTCTTTTTATGGACCACTTAGGACTGAGAGCCAGGACACCAGGACCCATATAGCCAAGCCCAACGGCAGCATCTGTGCTGAATCCCTGAGTTTCTCCAGATCCCTGTTTCCCCATCTGTAAAATGGGGATAATGATCCCTGCTCTCCAGAGGGTAAAGGACAATCCTATAAACCTAAAAATAAATAAGGAAATAAGGATATTCATTGTGCACATCTGTCTGGCCCCAAAGTGTCCTGTTATTGTTGGAGGTTTGGGTGAGAGGTTTGGGATGCAGAGAGGTGTGGACTCCTCGAGCTTCCTTATTGTTCTGTCTTATTTTTTCCCAAAGGGATGGACCCTGGCATCCCTGAACCACACAGCTCTCCTCAAGACTCTTCCCCTTCTGCCCCTCTCAGAGCTCTGAGTCAGGGGTGGGGGACAGGCTTTGATTTCTTTGAGGAAGTTGGACTATTGAACAGGGGCACTCGTGACCTGAGCATCCAGGGGGAGGCACAAGGGCTGACCCTCTACCTTCTCCTGACCACCACGACCACCCCTATCCCAGCTCCAGTCTGCCCAGGACCATGCTGGCTTAGTCATCTTCATGACCAGTCCAGGTGGTGGGGTCCTGGGTCTCAAGAACCCATTTATTCAAGTCCTGGTTCATTTTTCCTGTGTGTGGAAGTCAGGACACCAAGTGACCCCTCAAGGAAGTACACATAGAGGGGCTTGGCATCGTCCACAGAGACTCCCTGGCACACAGACACCTGTCCCCCAACATACCCTTGTGAAGGGGGACATGTACACAGGCACACCCCACCACAGTCCTGGCACTGTCCTCTCCCTCACCCCGTCCCTCCCCTTGCTCACACCACATACTCTTGGTCCCCTGTAACAGCCTGGCTCTAAGGTGTCCTGTTCACTCTAGGGTGACCCGGAGTCTGAGGGGACATCCAGAGGGAAACCCTGTTCCTGAACACACTCCTTCCTTCCTCTTGCAGTTCTGGAGATGTGACTCCCTTTGAAAGGCCAGAGGCCCCATCGGAAGGTGGGCTGGTCATTCCTGGGTCCCATTCATCTGTCTGGGCTTCCCCTGCAGTCCCAGTTCCCAGCACGGGGGAAGTTTCTCCTTCCCTTGTGCCCTTTCTCACGGGTCTCGACCTGGTGGGGGCTCTGGAGGGTCAGGGGTGCCTGGAGGGTGGGACTTGGATGCTGGAGCCTGCACAGAGAAGGGGGCGTCAGTCAGTGCTCTTTAAGGTGTGGCCACCCTTCATCTGCTACCCTGGTTTCTCCTTCCTCTTCCTCACTTCCCCCAGGGACAGAGGCAGCAAATGAGTGGTGAGGGGAGATCGTGGAAGCTGTAAATGGGGCGACTATTGTCACTGGAGGATGTGGCCAGGAGGAAGTGAAGTTTAACAGGTGCCTAATTACAAGTCCCGCTGGCTGCCCTGCGCCACTCTTGGGACAGGGAAGAGCTTGGGTGAGGGCTGGTTAATGTCTGGGTAGGCCATCCTGTCACCCCGCTAATTAGGGTTCCTGGGACTCCTCCTCAAGGCGGGGACCAGGCCCCCTCCCTCCCATAGAAATAACTCTGGCTGCTCCCGAGCTGGGCACTCATTGTACCTTCCTGCCACCCCGGGCAGTGTCTGGGCCCTCAGCCCTCCTCCCTCCACTGGCCCCCTCACATCCACACCACCAGCCCACAGGCTACCCAGCCCAGGCAGAGGAAACAGGAGCCTAGAGCATGGGAGTTCGAGGAGCCTTCCATCTTCTGCTAGTGTGCCTCAGCCCAGGTACGGGGCTGGGAGTGGGCAGGGATCCCCACGTGAGGCCAGAGGGGCAGCAAGGGCTCACAGGGGAGCCTCGAAGGTGGCTGGAGAGGCCCTGGCAGGGCACTACCTACCCTTACCCCACGGCCACCAGGTCTGGATATTGCTGGGACCCGCTCCCTGGGAGAGCCTATACTGTGTGGTGTGTGTGATATGGAGGTCTCTGAGAAGAACTCCCGTGTGCGTGTGTCCTGTGGGCTCACACGTGTGTGCAGGTGCCCTGTGTGCTCACCAACCTGGATTTTAGGATGAAGGGGGAGCATTTTTAGCCTTTGAGTGAGTATGAATGTGATATGGGTGTGGGGGTGCATGTGTGTGTATGCAAGCGTGTGTGTGAATGATGGCATTTCTGGCAGAACCTGCTCTCTGCCCAGTGACTGCTGGCCTGACAGAGCCCACATGAGAAGCTGTGGCTGTACTGTGGGGACCTGGGATCTCTCTGCGAGAGTGCATGTCTGCAGGTGTACGTGTCCGTGGGCATGTGTGGGCAGACTCAGAGCTGTGGGCATTCAGCACCAATCCCCTCTGTGGGAGCCGCCTGTCTTCCCTCCTTCCCTTCCTCTACCTCGCCTCTGGACAGAGGCTCAGGAGTTCTGGAGGCAGCTTGAAAATTCAGAAAGGATTTATAAGCCAAGAGTAGACACCACTATACAGGTGACATGCCATAAATGGTAGCCAACCCTAGTGCTTTTGTGGGTGACAATTAATCACCACTGTCTCCTTCCTTCAAGAGTCAGTTGTGACTCTCCCCACTCAGCTATCTCATCCCCCGGGCTTCTTCCCTTTCCAGCCTCTCTCTCCTCTCACATTCCCTGGATGTACTTCCTCGGTGCCAGGTGAGACACTGGGAGAGGGAGGAGTGCAGAAAGGCTGGAACCCTTGGGAGGAGGTTGAGAAAATATCTAAGGAAGGAAAAAGCTGGGTGAGGCCTAGGACGACTGAAGAAGCTCTCAGCCTAGTGAAGAGCAGGGGACTTTTCTTCCAGCCTGTCCCTCCTTCCCAAGCCCTCAATACTTACCCTCTTGCCTGTCTGGCTCCTCTGGTGTGGGGACAGAGTCCTCCCTATGTGGGTGGTTCCCCAGGGTGGAGCCTCTGCTCTCCAGTGAGCTCTGCTTCACCCTGCCTTGCCTTGTGCCATCCTAGGATTCAGCACAGGGAGCAGGATTCTTATCTTAGAAATGAGTTGCTGTTCTCCTGGCCTGGGGCTGGAGGAGGCATCACTTGGTCCCGTTAGAGTCCCAGCTGCCAGCCCATGTGCCCTGGGTCACCTTGGAGTCTAGCTGGGTTAGGGCATGGCTGATGGCCCATCCAGGGTTCCTAGCGGGTGAGTTCAGTGGTCTCTGAGGTGTTGGTGTTGAAAGGTCCTTGCTGGCCTCTCTGGAGCTGGGCTAGGCCTTCCACACGGGCTTCTGCAGATATGTCTGGTCTTGAATGCACACACATAGCAACTATACGAGCGTGCAGAGGGCGTGTCTGGGGATTAATATGTACCTGTGTGCACATGTGCATCTGTGTTTGTGCCGACATGACTGCATCTCGGTGTCGGGGGGTGCTGCATAGGAATGGATTTGCATTTTGAAAGCTTGTAAGAGTGTGTGTGTCAATTTGTTTGCCTGCGACAGTGTATCACTGTGTGTGTGTGATGCTAAGTGTGAATGTGGCCCTGAGTCAGAGAAGGATAGAACAGAATAATTGCTGAGACCTGGGGTTGGGACCCCAAAGGACGTGTTGACTCAAAAAAGCAAATGGAGAGGGAGCCAGGCTGAGTGAGGGGCATGAGGGGAGGGCTGCTGGGGACTGGGAGGCACAGAGCAGAGCGCCCAGGGTGCGGCCCTGGGTACAGCCCCTTCTTATCCCTCTCTAGGTCCAACCGGTTGAGGCTAGGCTTGCCTGGGGCTCCAGGGTAGGGAGGGAGAGGAGTGCAGTCCTGAGCTCCCCAATCCTGGGATCCCGGCCCCTCCCGGGGCTAGCTGCGCTGACTCAGGGAGTGTGTGGGGGCGGCTGTATCGAGCCACACAAACACACCAGGGCAAAGATACACAGTCCACAATGCCACACATTGTCATGCAAGGTTCATACTATCCTACAGATGGATACCTGTGGCCACACCAGGCATACACCATCACTTACCATCACACGGACACAGCCGGGCTCCCAGTCATGGCTGCCCCCTGTCACATATGCACCTGCACTGCCATTTGGAACACCTCCACAGTCAGGCACGTTGTCACACACCAACACACAGTACCACACAGACACACCCCATCGTACACAGACATGCAGCTCATCAGACGTCTGCTTCATGGAGATGAACCCCAGAAGCCATGGTACCCTGCTGTCTCCAGACAGGAGCACATCACTTGGCCCAGACTGAGCCCAGATGGGTGGCATTTAACCAGCTGGGCTCTTCCATCAGAGTTTTAACAGCTCGGTATGCTCTGCATGGCTTCACACACACACACACACACACACACACACACACACACACACACACATACACAAGCTTACCCATACTATCATGCAAAATATATAAGTAGACAGCCTACATGGTCCTGTGCATGAATATCCTTAGAGCACACCTGAGAAGCTACAATGGAGGCACACGGTGTACATATGTACATACATACTCATGCACACAATCATGTGTACACACAACCATGTGTAACAGCTATTTGGTATTCAGATGCAAACTACACAGTCAGAGACTATATGCATGCACGAACATTGCCACATGAATAAACATGCCACCCAAGTACACACGGGCATGGCTACAGCACACCCACACACACTAAGAGCAGCCCCTCCTCCCTATGGAAGCCCCACAGGCCCAGAGGCAGAGAAGGGTGAAAAGGGGGCTGAAGCCTGGGTCTGCCCTCATCTCCCCGCTGTCCTGCCTTTCCCCAGCACTGCTGTCCGCTGTGCGGATCAACGGGGATGGCCAGGAGGTCTTATACCTGGCAGAAGGTGATAATGTGAGGCTGGGCTGCCCCTATATCCTGGACCCTGAGGACTATGGTCCCAACGGGCTGGACATCGAGTGGATGCAAGTCAGCTCGGAACCCTCACATCCAGAGAACGTGGTGAGTACCGGGCATGGTGTCAGCCTGGAGGAGGCACAAGGACTAAAAATAAAAATAAGGAAACTAAGACCTTGAACTTCTCCCAAGGCCTCGTAGACAATAGGGTAACAGGGATAAGGGTTTGCGATTGTGAATCAAGCCAGCCGGTTGGTCTACCTCCTGCCACCCCATCTCCAAAGGGGAGATGAGGTACAGTCCCTCAGAAAGTTCCCAGCTTGACCTTATACTTTCCAAAGTGGTTGATCTTGCCTGATCTCACCCATTCTATAAAAATGGGCACCATCACTCCCATGTTTCAGCTGAGAAAAATATATCTTAGAGACATTCAGTGAATTGCCCATAGCACCAACCTGTGTGGTCCTCCCTAGCCCTGCCTGTCTCACCACTTGTTTTCCTCTCTTCTTCACAGTTCTTAAGTTACCAAAACAAGAGGGTCAATCATGGCAACCTCCCCCATCTGCAGCAGAGAGTCCGCTTTGCGGCCTCAGACCCCAGCCAGTACGACGCCTCCATCAACCTCATGAACCTGCAGGTATCTGACACAGCCACCTATGAGTGCAGGGTGAAGAAGACTACCACGGCCAGCAGGAAGGTCATTGTCACTGTCCAAGGTATGGGCAGACTCCTCCGGGCAACTTGGCTACTCCGAGCCTAGCTCTGCCTCTTGGCTGGGCCATGGCTTACAATTGCCTGCTTCCTTGCAGCACGCCCTGCGGTGCCCATGTGCTGGGTTGAGGGCCACATGACATATGGCAACGACGTGTTGTTAAAGTGCTTTGCTAATGGGGGCTCGCCGCCCCTCTCCTATAAGTGGGCCAAGATCAGCGGGCACACCTATCCCTACAGAGCCAGCTCCTACCTCTCCCAGAACAGCTTCCACTCGGAGCTCTCCTATCAGGAGTCCTTCCACAGCTCCATGAGTCAAGGTGAGAGGGGCCCCAGTGAGGGCAGAGTGGGGACAAGTGGAAGATAGGGGACCCTGGGACCTGCTAGGGCTTCCTCGGGTTATCAGTGGCACCTAATCAAAGCCAGAACCCCTGTAGGAGACTTCCTCTGTGCCTGTCCCAGTAGCTGTAGTGGAGGGAAGAAAGGAAGGCAACACTGGGGAGTCAGTGAACAGCAGCGTGGTTAACAGGGAAAGAGCATGGCTTACCTTGCTGGGCCTGGGTTTCTTCATATATGAAAAGGGAATACTACATAGGTCATCACGAAGAGATACACAAAAATCAAGCAATGTAAAATCTGTGTGGACAGAAATAAATGAAGCCCTCCCAGCAACACTGATAAGCTGAGCAAGTTCAAACTCGCAGGAGTGTACCAGAAAGGATGCTGTTGTCTGTGTCTCTCGGAAGTGAAATGATGGACCCTAACATAGTCTGCCTCAACACTTTTGTAGTGACCCAGCACAATATCTGCCTTTCAGGGGCATGTGAGGATTAAATGGGGTGAGGTGTACAGAGCTCCTTGCACCTAAAAAAGCTGAATAATATTCAGTCAAACAGAATAACAGCTAGAAGGGACCTGAGAGTTCCCTTGTCTAACTAACCCTGTCCTCACTGTACAAAGAAGGAAACTAAGGCGCAGAGAGGGGACATATTTTCCTAGGGTCACAGAGTGAATTAAGGTGTCTCTGTCTTGCTTCTGGGAGGGGAGTCTTTCCTCATCTGTCTTAGCTGGGGAAGGTGAATCACCTCTGGTGTGCACACAGCATGCACACACCTTCCCTCTTTCCAGAGTGGGTATCCCATATCCCAGACCACAGGGGCTGAGGCTGGGAGGGGGTGGGGGTGGGGGGTAGGGTGGGGTGGGGGTGGGCCAGGAGAGCTCTTAGAGACCAGGCCCCTCTGCTTCAATTTCAGGCCTGAACAACGGAGACCTGGTGTTGCAAGACATCTCCAGGGCGGATGATGGGCTGTATCAGTGCACGGTGGCCAACCAAGTGGGCTACAGCGTTTGCGTGGTGGACGTGAAGGTGTCAGGTGGGTGCAGCAGCCCTGAGGGCCTGGTGGCGGTAGGGTTGGAGCCTCCGCTGGCTCTGCCTTTGCACTGCCATAGTCCTCATACAGGCTTCTGCCTAGAGTCCCTGAGAGCTCTGGGGAAAACGTGCAGACACAAAGGGTTAACCTGCATCTCCTTAAATCTTCCTCACCCAGTGTCCCAGGGCTAGAGACCCCCTGAGTTTCTCTTCCTGTTTCCCACTGACTCCAGTCCTAGCACATCCTGGTCAGAAAGGCACCTGCCAGGCAGGGAGACATCTGACCGGCCGCCCCTTCTCTTCGCAGACTCCCGGCGTGTGGGCATGATCATCGGAGCCGTGCTGGGCTCGCTGCTCGCGCTGGCCTGCCTGGCGGTGGGCATCTGGGGGCTCGTCTCCTGGTGCTGCGGGGGCTCCGGGGCTGGCGCCACCCGCGGTGCCTTCGGCTACAGCAACGGCGGGGTCGGCAGAGGGGCCTGCTGCGACTTGGCTAGTGAGATCAGGTAAAACCTGACGCATGGTGCATGCTGCTGTGCGGCAGGGGCGTGGCGCCCTGCCCGCCTCACCCCTGCCTGCCACCGACCGGCTGGGACCCCCACCCCACCCTGCCCACCATCGCCGCGGAGCGCTGGGACCGCAGCATGTGGACCTGCCACCCGCAGCATGGCTTTTTCTGTCTCTCCTCCTTGTCTGTCTTCACCTCTGCTCCTCTGCCCTCGGGCTCCCTCCTGCCTGTGCGCCTCTCTGGCCTGTCTAGACTGTAAGCTCCTGGAGGGCAGGGCCTGTTTTTTCACCTTTCCTCTGTATTGCACCGGTAAGAACTCGGACAAGCTTATTTAAGAACTATTAATAGTAGGAATAGTGCCAATAACTTATATTAGAAGCAAACTAGAAATAAAAAATAGAACAGGACTAGCAGTGCTAATGATTGCAGTGCCTTGGGGATGGAGGGAAAAATGGAGAAGACTGAAGGGCAGGAGGTGAGAAGGGAGGAGAGCGCGCGCAAGCCTGAGCGCCAGGTCCGGTTAGTTGTTACGAAAGAAGGAAGAGAAAGCGGCTCTCCAAGACTCCCTGCCTTAGACGCAGTGATTCTGCGGAACATCAGAAAGGGACGGGAGGGAGCCTGGATGCAGCTGTCTGCCCTGGCTGTCGGGTCGGGATAACGTGTGGACCAGCCCTGTCTGGAGAATGGGGTTGGTGGCTCCTCGAACAGTTCCAGGAAGGAGCAGAAAGGAGAGTAGGTCGGTGAGGAGGGAAAGAGATGAGGGCAGGTGGAGGGAGGCGCGGGAGATGAGAGGTCGCCAGGCGCCTCGGCTCTGCCCGGCCGTGCCCACGCCGCGCCGCGGAGGAGCCCGCTCACTCGCCCGCCTGTTGTTTTCCACAGAGAGGACGCCCTGGCGCCCGGTTGCAAGGCCAGCGGGCGCGGCAGCCGCGTCACCCACCTCCTGGGGTACCCGACGCAGAACGTCAGCCGCTCCTTGCGCCGCAAGTACGCGCCTCCTCCCTGCAGTGGTTCTGAGGACGTGGCCCTGGCGCCCTGCACCGCCGCTGCCGCTGCCACAGCCTGCGAAGCGGGCCCCTCCCCGGTGTACGTCAAGGTCAAGAGCGCGGAGCCGGCGGACTTCGCCCAGGCGCCGCTGCAGTGCAAGGACGGTCTTTTGGTGTGAGCGCGCGCCCCGCGCAGCGCTACGCTGCGCCCCAGCAGGGAGGAGGGAGCGGGGCCTTCTGCTCTCAGCTGGGGACACGTTCGGGCTAGTGCAAACCTCACTCGTACCCCGCCGCCCGGAGGCTGGGGGTTGAAGGCATTTCTCTTGAGAAATTCGTAGGAAGGCAGAGCCTCCTCCCTCAAAGAAGGAGGAAGTGGGCAAGGGAAGTCGGTCTGGAAACTTCTTCGCAACCTTGAAGCCCGGTGCCAGGGGTTGAGGGAGGGAGGAGGAAGCGGAATCAGTGTCCTAGAGTGGCGAAGGCGGAAGGCCTGGTGTCCCCAGCCAAAGCAGAGGGCCTCGGGGGCCGGGTGGGCAGGGGTCTGGACTGACCTGTTCAGCGTGTGAGCCCTGAGACCTAAGGCAGCAGAGTTAGCACAATAAAGAAACTCTAAGACTTGAGAATGAGGTGGCTGTCCGTGTTCCACGGAGGACTGGCATGGCATGGGGTGGAAGGCCGTGCTCCTTGGGATGGGCTGTTCCTGTTACTCGCCCAATTCCTGCACCGACTCCAACCTGCCCCTTCTTAGATTCTAGCAGTTAGAGCTGCTTGGGGCCATCAAAACCTACTCCTTTCCACAGCTACAATGTGCAGAGAAAAGAAAAAAAATTAGCTCAGAATTTCTGTGAAAATAAATTAAGGATATTTGAGGAACTGGCAAAGTGCAATAAAACACCTGCCCTATCTAAATAGTTTTCACATGAAGCCAAGATTTGCTGTTGAGAATAATGTGCTCTGAAAGGCTAGTGAGGCTTTGCATGTTGCTGAAAGCTAAAAGGAAACTTGGCCTTGAATCACAGATACATGTTCATCTGGTGAGACAGGACCAGGATGTAAAAAAATAAGACTACCATCTCTTACATCAAAAAGTGGCAGAGTTCTAGGGTTCTAAGTGACTTCCAAGAAGGAGGGGGAACAATATTTGTGGAGCATATGTTATAGGACACGGCAAGTGTGGTAAGTCCCTGCACATACACTTGGTGTTTTGGGACAATGAATTTTATGGTTTATTTTTCAAGTTGTCAAGTTGATCAACTTGTGCAGAGTCCATCACATAGTAAATGTTTAAGAATCCTAGCACTCTGGGAGGCCCAGGTGGGTGGATTACCTAAGCTCATGGGTTCCAGACCAGCCTAAACCAGAGTGAGACTTGTCTCTAAAAAAAAAAAAAAAAAAAAAAAGAGCTGGGCATTGTGGCAGATGCCTGTAGTCCCAGCTACTTGGGAGGCTGAGCCAAGAGAATCTCTTGAGCCCACGAGTTTGAGGTTGCTCCCAGCTATGACGCCACAGCACTCTACCTGGGGCAACAGAGTGAGACTCTGGCTCAAAACAAAAAACAAAAACAAAACAAACAAAAAGAAAAAAAAGGAAAGAAATACTAAGTGAATGAAGGTGGAAATGTGGGCCCACTACTAAATTTTTTATTTAGAAAACAAGTTTTTTTAGGTTTTTTAGTTGCTGCCTTATGATGGAATATCTGTAATTAAAACCTAAGCCTGTCTGACCTCTGACTTCACACTCTTACACTCTGAAGCAGTCGGCTACTCCTAGATAGGGGTCAGTTGAGTAATTTAGTATTTACCAGCACTTCTTTTGTTTGGTACCTGATCCTGATATTTACAGTGAGTGTATTCTTGATGAGGATGCTTTAGTCATTTCTGGTAAGAACAAAAAAAGTGGAAATCAATAAACACCGTTTTAGTTAATAGGAGTGAAAAGTTTTCTCTTGCAAGTGAGATGGGGAGTGCTTAATTAAAAAGCAGTATTTGAAATAAAGTTGTGAGGGATATCTGTATTAAGCAAACAAAGAGTGTTCCAGATGTACATATTGATGAAGGGATGAGGGGGTGGTACAGCAAGCTGAGGATGCAGTCAAGAAGAAACAGTTCTTTTTTAATTTTTTTTTTTTTTTAAGAAGAAACAATTCTGGTGGTCCTTTCACATCCAATATCTTCTGTGGAATATCCAACATCACATCCAATATCTTCTGTCACTGGAATTCACTTCGCTATTGTAATGCCTACTGGCCTATGATTTAAGAATTTCTAAGGTGGAATAGACATGGTTAGTAAAAGAAACTGGATGGGATTAATTTCCTTTGCTGAGCAAGATTACATTTAAAAAAATCAATGAGGTCCATACTAATTGCTGAAGATTCAAGAAGGAGGCTCATAGTTCAAATGAACATTTGGTGAATGTGAATGATTTTGTATTTGATGAGCTTATCAGGATAACACAGTGACCTAAAGGGGTAGGTATTTGTACATCTGAGTTGTCTGGACTGTTTCTCATCTTAAAGATAAAGTATATTTTATGTCAGATCATTTGTGCTTTGGTAGCAAAAATAGAGTTGAAAGGATACAGTTCTTGATATCAGTAATTTCATGTCTGCTAGGAGACATATCAGGAAAAGCAGCATGGGTGCTCTTACTCCTGTGATAACACTTGGACTGTGTTGCCTTTACACTTGGTTCCTAGTATCAGGGATCCTAGACTCTCTTGTGGATCTCCTTCAGAATCCTTTTGTTGGACTTAACGCTTCATCTGTTTGGGCTGCCTTGATTTTATTTGTCCTTCCTCCTTGATTCTTCCATACTATTTATTTACACTTGACTCTGGAATATTTTGGCAGATGTTTTCAATGTATTGTAGGTCCTTCAATTAGATTAAATGAATTATTGGAGAGGATTGAAATTAATACTGTATCTGTCTGTGGTGACATCGGAATATTTCCATTTCACTACATTGGACAATGTATTTGTGGAAATATAAGATATTGTGTTTACTTCTATGAAACTCCAGATCTCAATATTATCCTTCTGGTATTAATAGATTTCTGGGTGTGTGTGTCTTTGATTTTTTTCCTTTATGTTTTCCCTATAATTGTGTGTCAGTTGAATGATATTGTTGCCATTTCACATTCATTGTCACATAAAGCTGATTCTTTTTTTCTTGTAGGCCAGGGCATTGTCCATAGTTAGAGATGTGCTATTTGCAAGTGTTAAATCCTTTTACATGGTTGTACTAGTTGCTGGGAAAGACCTTGGCTGGATTCATGATGAGCTGTTATTTATTGAGGATAAATAAATGAAGCTGTTATTTATTGAGATTATTCTGATGTTTGGCTTAAAAAAATCTT
Source organism: Loris lydekkerianus (assembly GCA_963574355.1). Lineage (NCBI taxonomy): Eukaryota > Metazoa > Chordata > Mammalia > Primates > Lorisidae > Loris > Loris lydekkerianus. The sequence goes on along the minus strand of CAUYPK010016602.1, from coordinate 37,694 downwards.
ATTCCTCATTGTACAGATGGGGAAATTGAGACCCCCTGAGGCTGGGCTTTAAATCCCAAGTCCTGCATTTCTTTCTTCATTATAGAAGGTTGGAAGAGAGGATACAGGGGACTGTCAGGGATGACCTTTAAATATTCCCTGATATTCTTACCATCTTTCTTTCTTTTCCTTTCATCTACCTAATCCTGACTTCTTTCTTACTCCCAGTTGTATGCCTTCCTTCTGAACAGCAAGAAAGGGGTTTAGAGCCATACTCTGTGGGAATAAAAAGACCTCAGCGCCATTTTTTGATAGGAAGGGGACTGATATTTACTAAGCACCCACTAAGCACCAAGTGCTTTTTGACATTTTGTTTTATTTATTAATGAGGTGTGCTTTATCCCCATTATACAGATGAAGAAACTGAGGCTCAGAGAGATTAAATATCTTGACCAAGGCCACAAAGGAAATGATTCAGAACTTGATCTACACACATTTGACTTTCTCTGATATTTGAATTCCTTCTATAACATTCCTGACAAAGGAAAGAAGTTGGAACCCCTTCTTGAATCCCTCCAGTGGTAGCTCACCACCATCCAAAGCAGGCCATTTGACCTCTCACTGCTAATATTGAATAGAACATTTCTTCTCTTGAACCCAGCTCTTGTCCCCATATAACTTTGATCCCTAGGTCCAAGTTCACTTTCAGGGAGCCCAGAGCATCACCTTTCCAATTCACTTGTCTCTAGTGGACCAAATGGTTGTACTCCACACAGGATGGCTGCAGCAGGCCCGCAGCTGGATACTTGTCTGGTCTAGGGGTGGGGGGAGGTCTTCAGCAAAGCATGATACTTCAAGGTCATGTAATTCTGTTTGCTTCTCCACAGCCGCCTGCTTGTTGAGAGCCCAGACTTTTCTCCTGTAATTTCTTTTCTCCTAAAGAGAAGTTCATCTTCCTAAATTCTTCCCACTACTACCTTAGGACCACATGAGGTGTGGGGCATGTGTGGGCCTCAGAGTGTCTGTGTTTAGGGAGCCTGGAAACCCTTGAGATGACTTGGGTATTTGCAAAGAGGTGCTGGCATTGCTGGCTCTGCCTTCCTGGAGATTGGGAGCAGAAATGAGAGTTGATAATGAGACAAAGGGAATGAGAGATGAATGACTTGGAGGGTGGGGAGGGAGAGGGGTTCTTGGAAATGGGCAAAGGTATAGGAGGAAAGGGATTAAACAGGGAGGGGAGCAGAGAACTCCAGGACCCGTCCATCCCTTCCTTTATGTGGTAACATTTGTGAGCACTTATAAAATGACTTCTTCACAGATGGAGAGTTTGATCTTATCTCAGCAGAGCATTGTGCCTAGCATACTTTCACCCTAAGGCAGGGAACTGAGTAGGATGACTTGGGAAGGGCGCTCCCAGTTTGAGCAGCCTCCAGCTCGGGCTCCTGCAGGGTGGTGAGGGACAGAGGCAGCCAGCTGGCTGTACAGGTTGTGTTGAGTGATATCATCTTCTCACTCCAGGAACCAGGGAGCCATGCTCAGACAGCCTTCTTTGGAGAGGAGGGAACACTGAGGCTCTGGAAAGGAAACTACATTAAAAAGCAGCAAGAGAGATTTCAGAGAGACTCTGAGAATAATTTCCTATTAGGATGAGTCAACAGGGAAGCCAGGGAAGCCCTAAATCCAAGGCTGAGGTCATAGTCATCACTGCACTTACCATCACAGGGTGAGGAGGGAGGAAAGTTTCTGCTCCAGCAATTTTGCTTCAGGGATACCTTGGTCTTTTTTGTTCAGCACTATAGGAGGACATTTGTGGTGATGAATGTTTCACAGTGGCTTTGGGAGTGGAGTAGGGTAGGGGCAGGGAAGCCCTGATTTGTAGCATTTGCTGATTTCCATGATATCAATACTCCAACTGTGGTTGATCTCAGCCTGCCAGCACGGTACTATGGGCATGAGTTGGGAGAAATGTTCTGTGGCATGGCATCGATGGTATTTCTACAACACAGCTGCAAGAGAGGAAGTAAATAACCTCAAGAGCTTGAAACTGGACATGGTGGCTTACGCCTGTAAAACTAGCACTATGGGAGTCCTAAGCGGGTGGATTGCAAGTTCAGGAGTTGTCCCCATATAACTTTGATCCCTAGGGCCAAGTTCACCTCCTTGAAAGTGAACTTGGTCCTAGGGATCAAAGTTATATGGGGACAACTCAGGAGTTCGAGACCAGCCTGAGCAAGAGTGAGACCCCATCTCTAAAAATAGCTGGGCCTGTGGCAGGCACCTGTAATTCCAGCTACTCAAGAGACTGAGGCAAGAGAATCTCTTATGCCCAATAATTTGAGGTTGATGTTAGCTATGACAGTTATGGCAGGGGTGACAAAGTGAAACTTTGTCTCAAAAAACAAAACAAAGAAACAGAAAAAAAAGAGCTTAGATGATAGTGAACTGTCATAAAATAATCAGGAAGTAATGAGTTTTGAGTATCTCCTTTGTTTTAATATAATTCCTTTAATTTCAAGTTTATATAATTTACTTTCTAATAATGGCTGCATTTAACAACTGGCTTGCCAAGACTGGGCTGACCATGTCATGGCCAGGAGAAGAGTGTATACATAAGTGCTACCTCAAGGGTGGGAACCTCGAGTGTAGTCCTGATTTTTGTATATTTTTCGAGATAGAAACAAACAGCACGGGTCAGTTGTCTCCATTCTACTTCCTAGTTCCACCTTTTATATTTCTCTCCAGCCTCACTGAAGCTGAATTCTAGATCCTCTGGTCACTGAAAAATTACTAAGATAATTTACTGCTCCTTGGTTCCAGGTCACTCTTTTATTACCCATAGATAACCTAAGTTGACATCCCCAGAATTTCTTTGAATTTGTCTCCCAGGGCATCCAGCTTGGAAATCGTGTTTAAGAGACTCTACTGAGTCCTCACAGCCTTGATTCCTTCTCTGATTCTCCTCCTCAGGCTTTGGGACATCATCCTCTCGCCACCTTCTCTAAGCCGCCAATTCTCAAGAATACCAGTCACTCAGAATCCAAGTGAATTTCTTCCGTGTACTCCTTTTACAGTAACTGTCGCAAGAACGGTGCTCAATTACACTGTAGTCAGACTGTGGTGACTGGGGAGGGATTAATTTTTTTTTTTTTTTCTGCTTCACTGGAAACAAGGGCGATTGGGGAATTACCCAGTCATTGTCTTCTCAGGGTGGTAAAACCACTCAATGCCAGTGGGTTCAGTTGGGTCCAGGTTGGAGGCAGGGGCTGGATTAGAGTTCAGCCCCATCCCCAGGGGAGCCTCCTCATGGTTTGTTCTCCTGATTTGGTTTGATGGGAGCCTGGGAACCCCCTGCTGTGGGGTTTGCCCTCTTCATCCATCCAACTCACTTGGAGCAATCATTTCAGTCATTACTGGTGTGTGGAAACAAAACTGATTCCATTAGGTTCTTTGGGGGATGGATTAAGAAGATTGTGCTGCAGGAAGGGAGCATGGGAGACATGGGGCCACACAGGCAAGGCAGGGATGACGGATAGGCTATGTGTGTCACAGAGTCTGGTATGTAATAGTGGCCCAGCAAACAATAGAACTCCCTCACGTGGCTAATACTCAATTTCATGTCCCATGAGAGGGCAAGCCTGGAGGTTCAGATCTAACCCCACAGGGCTGAGGCAGTGGGAGGTCCTTGGGGAGGAAGATGTCACGGGGAGAATGAAGCCTTGGGATTGAACTTGGAGATGGTTTATTCTCTGGGGAGGAGGGAAGGAGTCCAGAAAGAGGCAAGCAGAGAAAGAGGAGGAGAAGCTGGACTTAGCTGGGTCCTGGGGCACATGTGCAGGAGTTAGTATGGACAGTAATCCTCACTGTACAGGCAATGCTAATAACAGGAAGCACCTGAAACACAAGCTCGACACGGTCACACAGCCAGTCAGGGGCCAGCTGCCAGGATACTCTGGGCGGCCTCCCTGGTCAGGGTGTGCTCTCCCTGCCCTCTCTGCCCTCCTGCCCTCCTGTGCCCTCCCGTCTGCCTGCCCTCAGCTGCTGGGGCCTAAGCCCATGTCAGCAACCCCTGTGGCACTGTCTTCCATAGCCCCTCCCAGGTGAAGAGTCCCTCCAGAAGGGTCTCCAAACAGCTTTCCCAAAAGTGAGTAGGGGCTTTTCCAGCAGGGGCACATTGGTTCCCCCCCCCCCCCAGCATTTTTAGAGAATCAACTCAGTCTTGGCACTGGGCTTCTTCAGCCCCCTCCAGGCCTTACTTGCCACCTGCCTCCGGCCTGCGGAGTCTCCTCCTCAGATACCCTCTGGCCTGCAGAGTCTCCTCCTCAGATACCCTCTGGCCTGTTCCCCTCGTCCTCCTCCTGCCTAGATGCCTTCTGCAGCCTGTGGCACTGCCCTGCCATGACTGGGGTTCAGGCTCCCAATCCCCGCTCCATCATGGCCCCTACCTCCCTCTTTGCCATAAAACTCCCTTCCTCTCTCTTCTCCTCCTCCTTGGCCTGTGGTGGTTCTGCAGAAAGTCCAACTCTGCCTTCCCCTGTTCCATCACTCCAGACAAGGGTGTGTGGTGTTTAGTGTGCTTGTCCTCGGTGGGAGTGTCCCCTTGCCCTTCTGTCCCCATCAGACCCGGCTGTCCCAAGGGCAGGGGTTGTCTCCTCAGCATCTCTCCCTTGAAAGCTCAGTGTGTCTCTCTGAGCTGACCTCAGATGGATAAGTGTGTACTAGACACTCCTCCCCCAGCTCGGGTGATGACAACTGCCAATGCCAGTGGTTACTTCAGGGAGATGGCAGAAACTCACATACGTCTCCCAGATCCTTGTCACAGGTACCTGTGAACATTGTCCTTCCTGAGCATACCCAGCTGTTTTGGCCCGACAGTCTGTGGGAACCTCTCTCACACATTTTGCAGGCTCCCCACTCACAGCCACTAAGGACTTGAGGATGCCTGTGTTCATGGTCACTTCTATTAACACATTAAGCAACTGATCCTTGGTCAGGAGCGGAGCCTGCTGTTGTCATATCGCTTCTGGAGGGACATCTGATTTCTTCCTTGAGTAAATCTAAGCCTTCCCAAGAGTGAGCACTGCAGGAGTGGAGGTGGAAGAGTCTCCCCCCAAACTCCTCCCTCTCTACCCACCTGGAATCTGGGAGTCAGTGACACCTAAATTCATGCCCCCAGACCTCCTCCCTCCTACTCATTTACCTGTTTGGATGCTTAGCAGACGTCCCGGACTCAGCCTCCAAAGGCCCTGTGTCTACCTCGCTGTCCCCAGGGATGGCGACTCTGTCTTTTAACTCTTTCTCGTGACACTGCCTCCCCCCCATATCCACTCTGCAGGGGTTCTGTTGGCTCTGCTTTCAGGGCACATCCAGATCCAACCCAGCCCTTGTCTCCCAGCCCCCACCCCTGGCCTCTCGGGCCTAGGTTACAGCCGAGTGTCCTGACCGTCTGATCTTCCTGCCTCCTCCCTTCCACCTACGGCCTGTTCCCCTCAGTGAAGCAGGCAGATAGCCAAGTCATTCTTCTGCTCAAGCCCCTGAGGTGGCTTCCCAAAGTCAAGGTCCTTACCCTGGCCCTCCAGGCTGTCACTCCTTTTCCCCCAACTCTCTTCCCATAGCCTTACTGGCTCCCAACTGTTTTGAGAACACCTCAGGCCCTAGCCCTGGCCGCTCTGGTGAAGTCTATAGTGCTCTCCTGCCCACGTCCCTTCCATCACCCTCCTCCCCTCTTTCTTTAATCCACAACACTTGTCCCTTCCAAACATGCTCACCCCTGTTCCCCCGCACAATCCACTCCAACAGGCAGGGATCTTTGTCTGTTTTACTGCCTAATATGCTTAAGCTCCTAATAGTGCTAGGCATATAGTAGATAGTGTTGTTTCAGAGAAAGGAGATGGGGACGCAGACCCACTGTGGTGGAGTTAACCCCCAGCCCCAGAGTATGAGCGGTTACTAAGGGGCAGTCAAGAGGTCCCTGAGAGACTTGGAAGGTTATCTGAACCCAGCTGATGATACTGCCCAGAAGCAGGAGGGCCTGACCTGGAATCTCCCAACCTGAGACTTTTGGCTTCCAGTGGGGGAGATGACTGAAGAACGACCATTTACTCTCCCTCTGTTTTGGGGACATGTTTATTGTGTGTCAGTGGTGACACTGGGGGATTAAACCTGATCCTCCCAGGAGCAACTAGTCTCCTAAGGGAGACCATTAATCTCATTTGGAAAAATTAAAGGATGATGCACGTTGTTGTTGATTTAGTTCCATACAACGCTGGGCAAACTGAGGCTATGAGGTCACTTGGGGGAAGCCTGGGAGGAGTGCCTGGGCTGGGCCTGGAAGCATCTGCTTGGAGACACATTTGGAGGCGGATAAGGACACATTTCAGGCTGGGAGATAGGGGAAAGAGCCTGGCTACTGGGCAGAGTGTGTGAGCATGTCAGGGTCAGGGGACAGACAGGAGCTAAGTCTGTTTGGAGGGAGGGTGGGAATTAGGCCGAGTTTTCTCCAGCTTAAGACATTTGAGGGCTCAGGCTGGGAGAGGGATGGAAGGTGTGTCATTCAGCTGCTGTGCTCCCCAGTAGGGTGGACTGAAGGGCAGTGATGGTGTGTCATAAGCCAGCAGCTTCAGAGTGACCGAGGCACTGCCCTTCTGTGTCAGACCGTCCCTGCCTCACCAAGCCATTGTTCCTATTGCTGGGAAAGCCTCTCTCAGATGGCACTGGGAGCCCCATCCCAACAATCTATATAGGACTCTGAATGCTGTGAGGGTGGATTTGAGGGGCTGCATTCACACGGGCGTGGCTTGAGGATGGTTCATGGTTGCCAGAGCAGTTCCAGCACTCCCTGCAGTGAGGAACCCGGGTTCTGAATATTTCAGGACTTTCTGCAGCTGAGGAAGCAGGAGTCCGGCCAGGTGGTAGAGAAGCAGACCCCGACACCTTGGGCCCAAACAGTTTTGGCTGAGGCTGCTGTGGGAGGCCCTCTTTGCCCGAAGATGTGCAGTCCTCCACCCTCAGGTTCACGGTACCTGGTTACAGGCGTGTCCTAGTTGTCTTGGGTGGGAGTGGAGTCAGGGCAGAGGAAGAAATGGCTTTTTTTCCCACAGGCCAATTTACATTGAGATTGTTAGGGTGAATCATACAAAATTACCTATATTTGACCATTTTAAAACTCATAAAAATGACAGTTTTCATATGATTCAACCCAATATATTATTCAGCCTCCAAATATTTCTTTGTTCCTTTCAAAGCCTTCATTCCCTGATAATTAAGGATTAATTAGCTCTTGACTTCACACTAGAACTTGCTCTTCTTTCTGTATTTCCAGTTTCAGTAACTGGTTACTCATGTCAGAGACCTCGGTGTCATCCTCAGTGTCCTCCTTTCCTCATCCCTACATCCCAAGTCCTGCCTGTTCCAGCTCTTCGGTATGTGCAGAATCCTCCTTTCCTTTTCTCTTTCTCTGCCTGCCTTGAAGCCAGGCTCTCGTGGCTTCTGGCCAGTATTCCTTTGCCAACCTCATCTCCTGCCTTCACTCTTCCCCTTCAGTCCCTTCTCCGTTCAGCCACCAGTGTGGTCTTTCAACATGCGAGTCTGATCATGTCACCTCCCTTCTAAAAGCTCTTCTGCAGCCTCCTTTTACACTCATAATTAACTTTTAAATCTTACCATGTCCTCCCAGACCCTGCCTGGTCTGACCTCTGCTGTCCCCTCCTCCCAGGGTCCCTCTGGCCCTGGGGACCTTTCCTCACACCTGCCGAGATCTTTCCAGAGGGCTTTCACGTTCGCCCCTGGCCTTGCTCACTCCCCCTGTCCCTGCTGGTCCCAGCTGGCAGGTCCCCTCCTCAGGGAGGCCCTTTGTTTTGTCCCCCACCAGTTGTGTTTGGCGAGCTTATCACAACTTATAGTTCAGTGTCTGTCTCTCCCAAGGAGACTGCTCCATGAGCGCACAGCCTGGCTGCGGTGTTCACGGCTGTGCTCCGGTGTCTAAAATGGACTTGGGGGGACCAGAGGCTGTGTCTTCCAGGAACCCAGGGCCTTTTGTCCCCATTGTGATCCCAGACCCACCCTCCTGTGCTGCTTCTGAGCTGCCACCAGAGCTGTGGGTGAGCTCTGCATCCTGGCGGGAGGGCCGGGAAGGAGGGGGAAATTGGAATTATGGTACAGAAGTTCAGGGGGAGCAGTCCCCACATTCAGACCCACCTATAACGTTCATGATTATCAATCATGTTCATAAATTGTTACATAAAACATGTTCTATCCCCTTACCTTGAGAAATATACCTTCAAGATGACCTGGAAAGCCAGATTTGGATTCAGAAATCTCAGACTCTTTGGGGTTTCCCACCCCAACTTAGTAGCACAGGAAGAACTGGCCCCTGCCCCAGGCCTGTGACCAGCCCACATTTCGAAAGGCCTTGTGCCCACAGGTGTGGACACTTGGGATTCATCTCCCCACCTCCCTGCCCAGAATACCCCTTAGCTACCCCTGGACCCAGGGCTGCACACATAGGCAGCTTAGTCCATTTTTGATGGGATGAGTCCAGGAAGGAGGCCCCAAAAGTCCCTCTAGCTTCCTGAAGCATGATGGAGAAGTGGGAGGATGAGTTGCTGATGGGTATACCATTGAGGGTAGTCAGGGCTGGCCTGGCCTCTGCAGTGCAGACCAGGGCAGCAGCCTGTTGGCTGTGGTGTGGGGGTGATGCTGTCTGTGCTCATGGTGTGCTAGGGGTCACCGGCAGGGGCCAGCTGCATGTGTGCAGCTAGAGACACAGCCTTCACTAGCGCTGCCTGGTGCTGGCAGAGGCTTTGGCTGCTAACTCTAGCCTCTGGTGGAGAAGTCCTCCTCAGGTGAGGGCATGGATGAGACTGCCCCTTCTCCTGACAGCTCAGGCCTCAGGACACCATGTAAATGGGGATCCTTAGCCTGTTCCCATGAGGAGGCGTCCCTGTGCCTGGGGGTCTGTGTTCAGTGCTCAGAAGTCCAAAGCTCAGGGTGTGTGGGGGAGATGGCTAGGAATTTTCTGGCAAATCCAGGCTATAAGGTTGTTATCAACGAAGGGCAGGAGGGATCTCAGTACACTTCTGAGCAGGGAAAAGAGAGGACTGGACCAGACTGTGGCTGCTCTGTAGGGGTGGGGCTGAGGTAACGGTTGCTGGCCTGGGGTGCAGGACCACAGTGAGCCTGCCAAAGCCCCCAGTCCCTTAAACTGGCAGAAGGGAGGCATATGGTGGGTAGGTCAGCTGGCTGGGAACCGCAGGCAGAGCTCAGACTGCATTTTCTTTCTGGCTGGGCTGAGTTTGGATAATTTTATCTGACTTTAGAAGACTCCTGAGAGTCTGAGCAGCCCCAGCCAGGGGGTGTAGGCTTGGAGGCCAACAGGGTGGGCTGCGGGCAGAACAGACCCTGCCAGCAGCATCTCAGCCCATGCAACCCTGCCAGGACCCCCACCCCAGTACACCAGCCAGGGTGACATCAGCCCCTAGCACCTGTGAGCAGGCTGTTTTCTCTTTTCTGCATCACCCAGAAGGAAGCTGAAGACAGCCTGGGAGAATGTGGTGTTCTCGGGACACAGTTAAACAAAGCCCAGCGCTGCTGTGGGAAGGCCTGCCTTGAGAAACCACCACGACACACTGTCTTCAGTCCCTCCCAGGCGAAGCTTGCTCCCCATGCAGAGCTTGGGTCCCTTTCCCCTTTCCCCTTGGAACCTGACTGGCTGTCACTGGGGACAGAGGACTCCCAGGCCAGGAGGTGCCTTTGATCTCACATTGGGGAACGCATCCCTGTTTGTTCACTGGGCTTGTTTGTTGCCATGTTGCCAGAGGTGGTGGTGCTGCCCCCAAGTCGCCTCTGTGCCCAGGTGCTCGTAAGTGCTTTCTGAGTGAACAGGCCGGCGGCGTACTTCCTGATCTACACTCCTGTTCAGGCTTTCTTTTGTGCTGTATTTTTGTTAAACTAAGTACTGCTTCTGACAGGAAGGCCTGCGATTCCTCCCGTCCCCCAGAGAGGGCAGCCTTGACCTCAGCCAGGCTGATCACGTCCCGCTGGTGAGAAATTGGTCTTCAGGAAGGAACAGAAGACAGAATAGAATTACTTCACAGAGGCCCCAGAGGCCTGCATCCTCCAGGCCATCTGGCTTTGTCCCTTCTGAGGCTTGGTTGGTTAGAATTTTCTTTGGTTCTGTGAGTTGCCATGACTTTAATAAATTTGTATTTTTGCTTTAGCTAAAATCAGAATTGGTTTCTGTTGCTTGCCTCCAAAGAACTCTGACTAATACAAGTGTTTCCCCATTATTCTTAAATACACTAAAGAACATGAAAATTTTTAATGGCTTTATAGTCTACATTTACTTATTTGACTGATTTGTAGTGTTTTTTTTGAGTGTGTGTGTTTTTCTGATAATGGTATTGCTGCTTTCCACCAGTCTTTTTCCAGACTGATACTTTCCCCAAACGACATACAGAGAAGAATGGCAGAAGAAAGAAAACTAGAATTAGTCTTCCTTAGAGAAATCATAGCTTGTTTTTGATACTTTAGTAGACTACTTTAACTGGCCTCTGTTGTCCTTCTGTTTATTCTTTCTTTCTTTAATTTTTAAATTCCTTCCTTCTCTCCTTCTTTGTCTTCCTCCCTTCCTTTCTTTCTTTCAACAAAGTCTCACTATGAAGCGTAGGCTGGTCTTCAACTTCTGGGCTCAAGTGAGCCTTCTGCCTCAGCCTCTTGAGTAGCTGGGACGACTAAAGATGGATGCAGCCTTGCTTGGCCATTTTTTTTTTTTTTTTTTTTTTAAATTTGTAATTCACTTTCAATGTTTGGAGGATATTTTGGATTTAGAGTAGGAATGGCAAATCGGTTTCATCTTGGCTCCCACCTTGATTGGTAGGGATAGAAGCCTTGAATATGACTCAGTGGGAAAAGTGAGTCATAATTAGCCAATCAACATGGTCCTGGAAGACATGTTTGTTGTTCGTAATGCAACTTCCTACCTATTATGAAAAGCCTCTAAGTCTATACTGTTGCTCTGAGATGGTTTCTGCTTAAGCACATTCATTGAAACAATTTACTTTGTACATATGTATTTGGATCTATTTCTACATTTGTTAGAAAGTTATTCCCTGGTGCAAGGAACATTTGGATGCCCACAAGGTTTCATGTAATGTGCCTCAGACCATCTGTCTGGACCCTTCCCCTTCCACTCTCCCTCCCTTGTGCAGTGCGAGGGGTGGGGCTGATTTAGATAATCTAAAGCTAATTCCAACTCGGCTACTGGCTAATTATGCAATTTTAGGGGGGTAACAATCTCTTTGGGCCTTGGTTTTCTCCATGAGAAATAAAAAACTTGAACTGAGTAACCACAAATCTCCTTCTGTTTTTAACATCCTCTTATTGATATGAGTCACATCTGCCTTTTAGCGACATGTTTGGGCTTATGTGTTCACTCTTCAAGTGTTTGAGGGCCTATGCCCCTCCGAATTTTTTGTTCCAGGCTAAGCATGACCAGTTTCTGGAATTCTTTCTCAGATGATAAGCTTTCTGGAATTTTCATTATTCTGGTTTTTCCCTTGAGGACACATAGGTTTTCTAATGTCTTGTGTCTTCCTGAATGTGTGGCTTCTAGCATTGGACCTAGGCTAGTTGTGCTGCGGGGGTGTCCTCACTGCACACCCATGTGGTTAGTGTGTCCTCCAAGCAGACAACATTAACCAAAGTGCAGCCCGAGGGGAGGCAGCCACTAAAACCTTTCTGGATCTGGGGATACTTGTATTTTTAGGTTGGGAGGCTGTGTCTTCACGCTGCATGAAGAACAGATGCTGGGAGCCATGGAGTCAAATCTGGAAGAGATGATGCTTCCCTCGAAGAACAGTAAATAACTGAAATCTGATTAACTGAGCAGGTGCTGTTGCTTAATAAACATGGAAAAAAGCTTTGCCAGAGATGTCATTAATGTTTGCAGAAGTTTTTTTTTTATTTTTAAGTGAGGCACTGAGTATTTATCTCTACACTGATGAAGAGAATGTCCTTTCCAGCCATTCTCTTCTGCTATCCCCCCCATTTTCTGATAACATATCACATGACCCCTTTGCACAGAAGGTTGGGTGCAAAGGCAAAGAAAACTGAGTGAAAACAAGAAAAAGCAAAAGCAGATTTGGAAAGGGTTCTGGCCTGACCGGGAGCCAATTGGAAGCAATGATGTAAAGGTTATTCTGGAAGGCGTCTGACACCGGACTGATGGGAAACTCTCCCTGCCATCCTCACTTTAAGGAAGGGGTGTTTTAAAGCCCAAAGGTCCCATGTGATAGGGCCTCACGTCACCTCTTTGGGCCTTCCCCTCCCATTCTCCTTCCCTTGCTTAGATCCAGCCACCCTGGCCTTCACTCCATTCTTTGTGAACACCAACCATTCTCTCACCTCAGAGCTTTTGCACTTTCTGGGGTCTCTGTTTGGAGCACTCCTGGCCACTGCATTGCTCCCTCCCTGGGCCTCTGTCAGACATCACCTCATCAGAAAATGTTCTCGGGTTCCTTCATCTACGACAGCCCCTTCCCCAGATTCATCGTTCTGTAGCCCTTTACCCTGCGTTGTCTTTCTTGATAGAAACTCTCTACGTTAGACATATCCTTACTTGTTTATTTATATTACCTAGAACACAGACTCCACAAGGCAAGGACTTTGCTTGGTTCACTACTGGTTTTCCAGTGCCTTGAAGGGTACCCAGCACGGGCTGAGCCCTCAATCAATATTTGTCATGATGTGACTTTCAAAGCATCAATCTCAATGCTTATTAGCACAACAATTGGCCTCACGGAATCATTCTGTGTTTTTTGGTGGAAGGTTAATTAGCGTACTAGTTGACAAGTGAGTCACTGAGGATGGGAACTTGGACTTATTTGAGCAGTGAGGATCTGTTCAGAAAGGCTCTGGTGCGCCACATGGCAAAACCACTGCCTAAACAAGGCGCTAAGAGTCACCTTGTGAAGGGAGAACCATGAGTCCCATCTAGAGCCACTCTGATCTGAGGTGGGCCCAGGAAATATGAGGAAGAAAGGTGGGGAGTGGCGTGTGTGTCTCCCCACAGGGCTATCCCGGCTCATTGCTAGATTCTGGGATTTCTTTTCCATGTCAGTTTTGGGGCCTGGGGCCAGTTTTACATGATTTAGTGACCAGGTGTGAGGAAGGCCTCTGGGTGGTGGGTGAGGTTGGCACACTGTGCCAGGTGGAGAGGCCGTGTGCACTGCTCAGGTGGACTGGGGGGAGGATGATAGGAGAGAAGCAGGTACAGGAAAGGGAGGAGGATTTGGTAAAGCCAGGGGACCACTGGGGACCTCTGAGCAGAGTCAGGAAGGGAAAATCTGGGAGCAGTCAAGTGGTGGTGTGAATCTGGAGGCCACTAGCTGATCATCTGTCCGAGGTGAAGTGACGGTTCAGGAACTGGAGAGAAGAGGGAAGGACCTGGGACAGGACTGACATCCTAGGTGGAGAGGTTGAAGCCATCCTGGGAAAACAGTACTTCAAACCTTACCATTGTTTCTTCAATGCCTCCTTCCACTGTCCTTCTCCAGAGAAGAGCTAGGATGTGCCCAATGGGGAGAGATGAAGGGGGAGTGTGGAAGGTCATGCCAGCACTTTTTGTCCTTCCAGTGTGACAGCTGCCCAGGCTACTCGTGGGAGGAATGACCAAGTCCTAAGGGAAACTGAGGACCATGGTGGTTTCCAGGAACCAGCTCTGTCCCGTGGTCATGTGAGGTTCCTGGCGATGCAGGCTTTGGCTTACATTGTTCCTCCCAGCAAATCCTACACGAGGGGGTTCTCTGTCTCTGGAGCCACTCTGTTAGCACCCACATCTTCCTTTTTCCCTGGTGAGAAGATCAGAAGGAAAGTTACCCTTTCAATGTTTGGAGTTGTGGCATCTTTGACCTGGGCCCCAGCCTCTGAATCCTAAGTGTTCTAGCCCAAGATCACATCAGGCAAAGGACATTTCGCCTGGTCTTCCAAGACCCTGGAAATGGAGACTCTCCAAGAGGAGGAAGTTCTTCCTAATCTAACCTTCATCAGCAACTATGCCATACACTGAGCTGCAGAAGATAAAGGCAGTTAGGGCTGTGGTGGACCCAGTTAAAAGCCACATGGCAGAGCCAGGCTCAGCCTCAGGCCTGCCCAGGTGGAGACTTTCCACTGTCTCGGGGGGTTTTGTCCTCTCTGTCCCTTCCCAGTGGCCAAAGCCCCTTCCTTCTTTCCTTCCTTCCTTTCTCCCTTCCTTCCTTCCTTCCTTCCTTCCTTCCTTCCTTCCTTCCTTCCTTCCTCTCTCTCTCTCTGTCTTTTTTTTCTTTCTCTCTTTCTCTTTCTCGTCTCAAGCTGTCACCCTAAGTAGAGTGCTGTGGCATCACGGCTCACAGTAACCTCCAACTCTTGGGCTTAAGTGATTCTCTTGCCTCAGCCTCCCAAGTAGCTGGGACTACAGGCGCCTGCCACAATGTCTAGCTATTTTTTGGCTGTAGTTGTCATTGTTGTTTGGCAGGCCTGGGCTGGGTTTGAACCCATCAGCTCTGGTGTAAGTGGCTGGCGCCCCAGCCTCTGAGCTACAGGCGCCGAGCCCAAAGCTGCTATTTCCAAGCTTCAAAAACATGAAGGTAAGTGAATGAAACCAATCACAAAGGACCATTTAGCACACAGTTCCATTTATGTGAAAGTCCAGAATAGGCAAACGTTCAGAGCCAGAAAGCACATTAGGGGCTGCCTAGGGCTGCAGGAAGGGTGGGGAGTTGGAGGGTGATGGCTGAGGGGATATGGGGTATTTTTTTTGGAAGGTGTAATGAAAATGTTGTAAATTGGTTGTGACAATGGATTCAGCTCTGAATATGCTGAAAGTTGTTGCACACTGGAGATGAGGGCATTGTGTGGTATGTGAATTTTATTTCAATAAATCTATTATTTTAAATTGCTCTCTTCCTGGCTTCTACCTTCTTACCACAAATCCTAAGGACTCTGTGGGACAGGGGCAGAACCTGTCCACAGCAGACAGGGCCTCCAGGGAAAGTGCAGCCTCAGCCACACTCTCCCTCCTTCCTCTCCACTGGAAAGAATAAGCAGGAGTTAGCCATCTGCTTCTGCCTTACTTTGTGGCTGGGCCAGGCCTCTGCTTTCTAGGACACACGCACCATGATGAGGTCTCAGTGCCTCCCGTTTGCTGACCCACCCACTCTTTCCACCCTGAGAATAGCCAGCCCAGACAGCCCCAGATGGAAAGGGCCACAAGGCCCAGGTCAGTTAGGTGGTTCTTTCAGGGCCAGGGCATCCTGGGGCAGAGCCAGGGGCTGAGCCGGGTGTAGAGCTTGGATCCGGGACTGACCTTGGGGTTTCCCCTTTCCCTGTTCATGAGAAGGTATCCTATTACTCAATCAGCCATGGGCAGGGAGAGGCTTCTCTCACAGAGCCACATCCTAGGACTGGGAGGCCAGAGAGGTGGGATTCATCTGTGCTTTCATTCAACAAATGTTTGTTGATAACCAACTAAGGGATCATTGTGTTCTATGAGCCACTGGTCACCAGTGGCGACCCAGCCTCTTCCTTTAAAGATTTCAGGGTCCAGTAGGGGAGTAAGTGCACTCAGTTCTGTGTCTGGTCAAGCAATTGAAGTTAAAGAAAGAACACTGAGCAGCCTCGGAGTGTGGGAGGAGGTTGGGGAAGGCTTCCTGGTGCAAGAGCACCTTGAAGACTGAGTGGCAGACTCCAAAGGAAGAGGGAAGTGGGGGCAGTCCTGGGCAGCATGCTCCAGGCAGAGGAGATATGATGTAGGTCATTCAGACAATTGCAAAGGAAACTTCAAGTAGTTCAGTCTGGTTGGAGACCAACACGTGAGACAGAGAAGGCCAAGAAACGAGGTGGGAGATAGATGGTGGGGCAGGTTGCCTGAAGCCTGAAGAGGAGGAAGTCTCCCTCACCCTGCCCTGTCCCCAGTGAATCTACCTCCTCCACCTGCTGGGCTCCTACCTGAGCAGCGACCCCAGTGCCAGGCAGAGAAGACACCAGCCAGGGTCAGGAGCAGTGAGACCGGTACGGCCACCAGCAGCGCGTCTTTGTAGGAGGCCGTCCCTGGTGTTGGACATAAAGGGCCGGGGTCAGTCATGCATGTGATGCTTCCTCGTCCCTCAGCCACTGCCCACTGGCCCTTGGCATACCTGCCTCACGATGGCAGCTGTCCCATGGGATGACTGTGGCCATGTTCCAGCTGACAGGGTTGGAGACAATACAGGAATAGGCCACATCCTTGTCTCCTGGTCCCAGTGAAGCGCTCAGCATCTGTCCATCCGTGAAGAGGCTGTGTGCTTCCACACCTAAGTCCATCCTCCCCTCCTGTCGCCAACTATAGGCTATGTCACTTGTGTTGGGGGCCCAGCAGGACAAGAAGACTTGGCATGTCTTAAGGGGCTGAGCATCCCCTTCCACAGAGATGAACACACGTACCACGGGCCTGGGCACCGCATCTGGGCAAGAACAGAAGAGCAGCTGTGTGTCACAGGGATGCTGGAGCATAGAGATGCCACTCTGACTAGGCCCCTCTTGTTCCAAAACTTTCTCTGGTTTTCCATTGCCCATCGGACAGAACTGAATGCCTTAGCATGATGTCCACAACCCTCGTGAAATGATCATGTCCAGCTCACCTGCTGTGCCTCCAGCTAGTCCTCCCTGCTCATCCCAATAAACTTGCACTTGTCCTGACACATCATGCCGCTGTGTGTCTTTCCTGCTTTCCCAGGGCTCGTCTGTGCACGTATGTGTCTTCTCTTCCTTGTCCTTCTAGAAACTCCCACCCATTGTTCAAGGCCAGTGTGGACCCTTTGCTTAACACCCTGGCTATGAAGCCTTTCCTGGTAGACCAGGTGTGCTCTGAGCCCGTTTTGTAGACCTTGACCTGTCAGTCCACGAGAGACGGCAGGTCAGACACGAAAACAAATACATTCCTGGCCTCTTGGAGCTTAGGATTTGGTGAGGAAGATAAAAATTGACAAGTGATTATGAATAATAAAGAAAATTATTACAAGGGTACAAAATGCTGTGTGGCTGGAGCCCAGAGGTGGGAGCTTTGTCTTGTGATCTCCCTAGTCTTTGCTCTCTCCTGCTGGCAAGTAGCAGGTGCTTGGTGCCTGGGTCATGGACACATTGGTGTCCTGGTGTCCTAGGCCGTGGCTCTCCTTTCCTCTCTTAAGTTGTTGTGTAAATACTAAGTCTCAGCAATGGGGCCAGTGGGAGAGCATTCTCGTGACAATGGGAGGGCTTAGTCTCTGACAGCATTCCAAAGTCAAGCAGAGAAAACCTTGTTAATGCCAGCTCAATCTGGTGGGATTTGTCATATGAAAGAGGAAATGATTTGCCGGGCACACTAATAGTATAAACAAAGATTACAGGGGGGATATTTATACCACTTAAGAGGACAAGCTGCTTCCAAACACGATCAGGCACAGTTGAAACACCCATTGACATTTCCAGTAACTGATCTGCTAATTCAAATCATTCTTATCTATTGTCAAAGCCGAGCGCCTAAGGACGGCTGCTTGGCAGATTCGTGCAATTAGTTGTAATCACGCTATGTATTTGGAAGTAATAAAACAGCAATTTCCTTAAAATCTGTAATTTAGATGCTGAGAACAAGGCATTTTGGAGCTTAGTGGTGTGGGTGCTGCATGTATTATCATGTTCAATGTCATCATTTCACATGTGAGGCAGCTGAGCCTTGTAATGGGGGAGAGGCCCTGGGGTTCCCTGTATGGCCCTGCAGGTTACTCACTGCACAAGGATATTGGGCTAAAGGGGCTGAGGGTAAGGGATGGGCAGGGGGGCAGAAATCCAGCCAGCACTCTGTGCCAACACAAGCCACCTGGTTCGGGGCTGCATGGATCCAGGAGGGCACCTTCTAATTGCATTGATACCCTGGTGGTGCCCAGGGACAGCCAGTTAGCTGTCTTGGGGATTTGAGACACTGCCTCAATTTGTTTACAGCCTTTCTCTTCCCATTTTTATATTTGGATACTTCCCCCCCTACTCTATCCAATTCCTAAGGTTTTACTGAAATAGTGATTTGGGGTCATTCACACCTCATAGAGAATTGACAGCTAAAAAGCCCATTTCTTTTTCGACCAGCACAAATGGGATGAAGGTGGTGGAGATGGAAGTGGCTGGAGGAAAGGCCCATCCAGCCCCCAGGCTATTCAGCCTCCCCAGCTGTGGTGTGCTGAGCAGCTCAGGAACGACCCTGCAGAAAGGTCACCAGCTGGGCCCTGCCAACGCTCAAAATCATGAGGAATAAAAGTTGTTTTCAGTTTAGAAGTTTGGGATGGTTTGTCTTGCTATGGATGAGTGGCGGAGAGAGCCCATTCATTCTGAATGACACATAGAATCTCTCTAAAAGAATAAGAAATAGAAAAATATGATATTTTTAGTTATAGTTTAATTATGATTTTATTTTTATTTTTTGAGACAGAGCTTTTCGCCCTAGGCAGAGTGCCATGGCATCACAGCTCACAGCAACCTCCAACTCCTGGGCTCAATCGAGTCTCCTGCCTCCACCTCCCAAGTAGCTGGGACTACAGGCATCCGCCACAACGCCTGGCTATTTTTTGGTTGCAGCCGTCATTGTCGTTTGGCGGGCCCGGGCTGGATTTGAACCCACCAGCTCAGGTGTATGTGGCTGGCGCCTTAGCCGCTTGAGTCACAGGCGCCGAGCCTATGATTTGATTTTTAAATAAAAAACCCACTGTGTCCTAGTTTAATGTGCAACTGTTTCCCCCTTCTTAGCAGCGCATACACTGATGACATGTTTCATGGTCTATGATGATACCTAACACCCATCAAGCCCTGGCTGGGCTCAGCCATGGGTGTACCCACCAGCTCCACTGTCCCCTTGTGGTACTGTGCATGGTAATGCCCACTTTACAAATGAGAAAGGTGATGATCAGGGAGGCTCAGCATTGTGTCCAAGGCCACGGAGCCCAGAAAAGACTGAGCGGGAGTTGAGAACAGGGCTGTGAAGTGGCAAAGCCTGCCTGCTCCACATGCAGCTCACTTGAGAGTCCCTGAGGCGGCTTAGTTGTGACTGCCAGGGTTAGCAATGTGGTGGAGATCAGAGGTTCCTAAAACCCTGCCCCCACCCCCAGCTCCTGTGGGGGTCAGGATGCCTGTCTGCTCTCCTTGGTAGGTAGTTCTGGCAGCCAGTGTCAGGTGCACTCACCATACACCTTGAGCTGTAGGATCTGGGTCTGGGCCCAGCCCCGGGTGTCCACCATCAGCACGGAGAAGTTGCCGCTGTCTCCAGACTGCAGCGGCCCAAGCTCCAGACTGAGGTTGCCATGCAGCTGGGCACGGCCCAGGAAGCGGGAGTGGTACAGGGTCTCCAGGGAACCCTGGAAAAACACGGCCAGGAGCTCCTCCGAAGGCCAGAGAGATCTCCAGATGGCCTCGCGGACTTGGAAGCCAGGGGGCTGCTCTGCCACTAGCAGCGCGGAGTCCCCCACCTTGCTCAGCACTTGGGCGCCAGCAACTGCAATGGAGATAGTGCTGAAAGAACAGAGCCCTGTCACTTGCCTGCTCCTCACCCCACTCCTCCTCTTCCCCCTGTGCAGCTGAGCTTTTGTGGGGTCAAGTGGGGGCCCCTTCACCTTTCCTACTCCCCTCCTACCCATGCAAGTGGAGGGTGCTGGGTGCTGGGGACAAAATGATCCAGGCGAGAACCAGTCTCCGTGTTTACAGAGCTCAGAGGAAGACATGCAAGAAAGTCACGGTGAAGTACCATGAGGGTGGCAGGGGACCTTACCGGCACTGAGGGGCAGAGAGGAGAAGCAGTAAAGCTGAGACCTTGAAGAAGGGGTGGGAGCCAGTCAGCCCCATGCTGCTAGAGGGGGATGGGAAGCGTCGCACGCAGAGGGAACAGCCTGCACAGGCCTAGAGGGACAAGCACCATCACTGGGGAACTGAGAGGAGCCCTCTGCGGGGGTGTAGGAAATTGCACCACAGAGTTGGTGGGAGTCAGAACACGCAGGGGCCTGCAAGCAGTTTTGGAGTTTGGGCTTTATCTGTAGAGCAGAGGGTCTCAGACATGTTTTAAGCAGGAGGGTGACACGATTAGATGCACGGTGCAGAGGGTCACTCCAGCGGAGTCATGGACAATGCCCTGCAGGAGGCAAGGCTGAGGCTGCTTATATTAGTCAGAGGGAGAAGTGAGGAAAGCTGAATTGAGGAAAGGGGCAGCTGGGCTGGGAGGAATGGGGGGATTGAGAGCAAGACAGTGCAATTAGTAGGATTTGGGGAAGAAGGAGTTGAGGATGGCTCCTAGCCCCCAGGATTGCCCGGATGCCATCCTCTGAGGTTGGAGCAGGAGGACACAGGCAGGAGCTGAGATAGCCAGATGCTGAGCTTTTGGGGACCGTGTTTGAGTTAGGGGTGTGTGGAGACACCTGTGCTGGAAGTACTTTTCCGACTTGTCTGTTGCCTGATTGCTGCTCATTCCTGAAGCATTATCGCCTCCCGTGCCCTCCCCCGTCCCTCACTGCAAGTGACACATGCTGGTATCCCCACAGTGGCCCGGAGCACCACTGCAACCACCCTCACCCCTGCGTTATCATTGCCTGTTTGTGAGTCAACGTCTCCTGTGACATCTGTGAGCTCCTCAAAGTCAATGTTACTTCCCCTTCTCCCTTGCTCTCCCAGTGCTCACCGGCACTCAAGACCAGGCTGCAGGGGAAACTCAGTAAACTGCATGAATGAGCAGACTGAGTCTGCCAGGGGCTGACCTTGTGACAGACACAGGGTGTCGAGCAGGACCAGAGTCCCTGACACCCAGGTGCTTCCAGTCTGGAGAAGACATGTTCTGGGTGGGCACTCAGTTGGCTGAAATATCTCCAGCTCCTCTACCCCTGCCAGCTCCTGCCAGGAGACTGCTTCAGTGTTGACGTGGGGTGGAGATGTAGCTCACAGAGAGAACTGCACTGAGTGTCTACCAAGATGAGCTTCTGGCCGTCCTGACTCTGCCACAAATGAGCTGTGGGAACTTGGGTGCATCACCCTCCCTCCCTAGGCTTCAGTGGCCTCACCTGTACAATATGGGGGCCATCCCAGGCCAGTGGCACTGATCTCTTCTACACTTAAGAGACCTTTTAGAACTTATTTTTGTCTTACAACACCCAGTGATTTGAAAGATCTTGCGAGCCAAGCAGATTGAGGCCTCTCTTGAGAGTTAAGGTATGATTTTGGACACGTGTCTAGAAATGCTGAAGGAATCTACAGGGCCTTTGGAACATGCAGGGCTAAGAGCCGGTGTAGGGACACAGGATAAACCATCCCCAAGGTCCCTACCAGTCTCTAATGTAAATAATGGTCTCTTGGTCTTTGCCACACCCACCAACCCCCATCCCTGGCTCTGCAGTGCTGACTCATGTCACACTGGCTATTTGTTGATCAAGGAAGACAATCCAGGCATCAGACTTGTGCAGGGATCACCCCATGGGAAGAGACTCAAAGGCTGGCCTAACTGTTCCACCATCACACCATCCTCAGCCACCCTAATGCTCCCACCTCTGACTCTTACTGGATGCCACCTCTCCTTGGACAGGCTTGCAGGCAGGGGCCCCACCTTCCCCCAGATTGTTGAAAACACACTCTTCATAATATAGGGAACCTTGCTCTGCCCTGCCTCCACTTCCCCCCATGAACTGTATGCAGAATTTCCATGTGTTAGCACTGCCAGACCCTGACTTTTTTTTGGGGGGACAGAGCCTCAAGCTGTCGCCCTGGGTAGAGTGCCGTGGCATTACAGCTCTCACAGCAACCTCCAACTCCTGGGCTGAAGCGAGTCTCCTGCTTCCACCTCCCAAGTAGCTGGGACACCAGGCGCCTGCCATAACACCCGGCTATTTTTTGGTTGCAGCCATCATTGTTGTTTGGCGGGCCCGGCCTGGATTCAAACCCGTCAGCTCAGGTGTATGTGGCTGGCGCCTTATCCGCTTGAGTCACAGGTGCCAAGCCCTGACTATTCTTATGTCCAATTTTCTCTCCAATCCAGGGATATCAATGGCTCAGTTTAACTGCCCTGGGTCACACAGCAGCTTCAGTCTCCTGGACAAGGATGCTGCTCATGCTGCCCCTTCCTGCCAGGACCCTGCATCCTTTGTCTCTCCTGAGCTGTAGATGTTGTCCCAGAACGTTGCTCCCGTCTTCTCTACCCCTCCTCAGCCTCTGGGTTCTCACTTGGGTTAAAGGGACCCTGCCCAGACGTCTGGTGAGAGCTGCTGGGCAGGGGCCTTCAGCCTGCTGAGGATGGGCTGCCCACCTGCCCCACTTACCTTCCCAGAGAAGCAGACCCCACAGGGACCACGTGGCCATTCTCCGCAGAGGCAGGCAAACTCCCTTGACAACACAAATCCAGAATATCCTAGACCATGTAGAAGCACGGAAGGAGCTGCTGTTCTTCTGGAAAGTCCCATGTTCAGAAGGAGGAATCTTGACTCAGAACAAGATGCCCCAAAAGTGAAAACATCCAGACTAAAGTGGAAGTTGGCCCTGGGCCTGGCTGGGCTTTCGGGAGCAGATTCTTGTAAGTCAGCTCCTTTCACATGCTCTTGCTTGACTAATAAGTGGTGACCCGCATCCCACACGAAGTCCACATTCACCTTCCTGGCTCCCACCAGTCTCCCTGCTTCCTGCTCTGCCCTGCTCCTGTCCTCCTTATTGAAGCCACAGAGGTCCCTCTGAACTGTAGTTCCCATCCAGGCACTTCTCTGTGGCCCCCTGTGGCCCTCAGGCTGAAGACTTAACACTGCTCAGCTCATGGCTGTCCTGGTTGGGCTCCAGCCTGCCTGCCCAGGCTGGTGGTGCACATGCATTCTGCCCTCCAGCCATCCCAAGCCAGCCACCCTCCTCTCAGAGCTGGTATTGTACCCTTCAGGGGCTGTACTTGTCTTTCCAGGCGTGCTGCTCCCTTCGTCCTTCCAGAGGTAGCCAGCCAGGTGTGAGAGCCCCCTCCTCTGCCCCGTGCACGCCCACACCTGAGAGCACCCTCCTCTGCCCCGTGCACGCCCACACCCGAGAGCACCCTCCTCTGCCCTGTGCACGCCCACACCCTCAGCGGGTGGTCTGCAGCAGTGTTCTGGTCTTCTCCAGACTGTTCAGCCACAAGCTGTGGTGTCCATGTCCATGTTGCTGTTGGTGCTCACCGCATTGTAGGTGTTTAACAAGTGTCTGTTAGATGATTGTCACTTTCTGTCAGCCCTGCAACTCTTCTCTGAGAGGATCTTCATGTCGCCTTGTTAAAGATGAGGGAATGTGAACATGTTGCTGAAGATACAGCGGGGCAGAGTTGTGACTTGAACTTTAGAGCAGGGTCCACCTTCCACAGCCCCTCCTCATCCTGTTTCTTTTCTCACTTCCAGTTACTTGCTTTCTTAAGTAAGGAAAGGCTTTGCAAGAAGTTATCACCTGTGAGGGAAGTTTCTGAATGCCCCAAGCCTGGTTGGGACATTGTGTCTGGTCCTACAGGGCCTCTGATCTGCCAGTCAAACCTAGCACTGTGCACCGGACCTGGTGAGGAACTGGGCATCTTGGATGGGGGGTGAGCAAGAGGCCTGGCATGGGCGGTTCTTGTCCTCCAGGTACCCACAAACAAAAGGCAGAAACAGATGTACCAGGGAAGGTGAAACCTCATGTGAGCAAGGCACTGCTCTGTGCAAACATGTGGCCCAGGTGGTCAGGGCTGTAGGAAGGAGGCGGAGAGGCGTCTGTGGATCCGGGTAGGGGACGCTTCCCTCGAAGGTGGAATTTGGGCTGTGCGTTGAAATGGGCACAGGATGGAATGGATAGGATGGGAAAGGAGAGGGTTCTGGGATGAGAGGAGAGGAGGGTGTGCTCAGACATGGCTGTGGGAAAGTACCAGACAGGCTCCGGGGTCAGGCAGGGACAGCAGGCAGGAGTCCTCAGAGGTAAGTAGGAAGAATGGGAAGGAGGTTGGGCAGCAGGCTATGGAGGCCTTAAAGACAGGGTTAGGTTGTTCTGGAGATTCTAAACCTGTGGCTCCAAGCCTCACTGGGTACTTGGACTTTCAAGGATGCTGGCTCAGTGTGTGGGGTGGTGGCTGGGACCCAGGATCCTGTCGTTGAAACAAAGGGAGCTTCTCAGGTGAATCTGTGGCAGGTGGATGAGGGGAAGTGGTGCTTGGAGGTGGGGATACACCTGTCTGTTTTAAGTGGGGTGAGTGGGGGTGACTAGCAGGCAGGCAGGGCAGGGAGAGAGGGAAGCCAGGTAGCCACTGTGATGATGGTTCTGGGAAAAGGAAAAGGGCGTAGACAGGGAGGAGATGTCCAGAGTGCAGAGCAAAGGTGGAACCTGAAGGGTGCCTGGCGGCAGGCAGAGAGGTCATGGGAGTCAAGTCATTTCTGGGCCCATTGTCAGTTCTGTCATTCAATCATTTATGAGGCATTTGTTGAGCATCACCCAGGTGCTGTGGACAGACATGTAAGGCTTGGCCCCTGACCTTAAGGAGTTCATAGTTTAGATGTGGTGATGGGATATGAAAGCCAATAATTACGATCTAAGTGCTGAGAGCAATGCCACATGTGTGTCCTGGGTACAAGAAGACCCAGCCAGGCAGGCAGGAGGCTGAGAGAGCTCCGTGGAGGGAGGCATTTGAGGGGGTACCTTGGGGATGTAAAGGCACCCCCTCAAGTTCCTCCCTCCATGGATAGGAGGGAAGAACCTAAGCTCTAGAGTTTGTCTTCTTGAGTTCAAATGGTAGCCGAGAAACCTTGGACAAAGTACCTTCTCTGTGTGTCAGTGTCCCCACCTGTGAAATGGGGATTAATAACAGTGTCCACCTCTCAGTGTTGCCATGGGACACATGTGAGGCTTTAAAATGGGCTCCAGTGCACAGTCGGCACCCAGCTGTCTCCCACTGCTACAGAGAGGGAAGGCGGCCCAGGCAAAGGCAGATAAAGGCACATTTGGAGCTGAGCAGTTTCCTATTCTGACCCTCTCCTCCCAGACTGGGAGCATCATGAGGGCAAGAAGCAGGTCCCCCTCATTTGTGCACTCTGTGTATTGCCAAGGAAATGCTTTCTAGGAGGCAACGTCCTCCAAGCACCTGTCGAATTGGGTTGAATAATTCTAAATTGTCAGGCCCAGGACTGGGAGGACCGTGAGAAGCAGGACTGTGTGGGGTTTGACCCCAAATACCACAGAGAAGACAGTGGGCAGTCACATTCCCTATTTGTGGAATCGGTCACCCAGAGTGCTCCATCCAAGCAGGAAATGAACTATGATTTTCTCTCTACCCTTCTACCCCCAACCAGAGCCCTTTCATTTGAGGGGAATTTGCAGGAACCTAAGCAAGTGGGGAGAAGGAGGTTGAGTGAGGACTGGGAAGTATCCCTCCTCACCAAAGAGAAAAACTTCCAGGCCTGTGTGAGCACTGGAGAAAGAGCCACTGAGGAAAGCCATGATTCTTCCCGGATGCAGAGGATGCAGAGGATGCAGAGAAGTGTTAAATCTGCACCGGCAGGTCCTCCCCACTGCTAATCACTGGTTCACGCCATATTAATTACCCAGCCACAGGGGGGAGCGCATAGGAGCAAATTAGCTGGTGAGTTCAAAGGGGCCACTCCCCACATTCCTTAATTAAGAGAGCAGCTGGCAGCCAGGGCTGCTACTCCACCTCCCTGGGGCCTTTCTGGGAAGTCTGGAGTCGGCTGCAACTGCTGAGGCAAGCACAGTAGCTCCATCTGCTACTCGAAAAGCCTGAACCTCGCCACTCACCCACCTTCACTCTGGGCAGGGGGAGAAGGTGTTGCCTGCAGCCTCGCAAGCTGCCTGAACTCCACCATTAACCTTGAGCGCTTGGTGCAGAGATTCAGGGCTGTGTGGAATTTGATGGTCCCTGAGGGCAGATCAGGGCCACACTTCTCCCAGGCAGAGAGGAGGGGGTGCCTGGGGTTGGGAGAGAAGGGGAGCTGCACAGGAAGGAGGGGCATCAGCAGGTGTTTGGGGCACCAAGGGTAATGGAAGAGGAAAGGGTTGTTACTGGGAGTGGTAGGCCTCTGCAGCCTGCTACAAGGGGCTGGTGCAGGATGGGGGCTAATGGTGAGCAGGTAGAAGCCCACCTAAGCCCTGTGGTTGTGTCTGCCTTAGCTAGATAAAGTGAGAGGACACCAAGCCACTAGGCACTGGCAGCCCTAGCTGGCCTGCTTGGTCAGCAATGCTGTGGTGTGGCTGGAAGACTGGGCCTGAGGTAGAAGACCCTGGAAGGAGCCTGCCCCTGCCATGTCCCAGGAACTCCCACTATTGCTGTGCATCTGTAGGTGTTCAGTGGAGGTGAAATGGCCTCACCTCCTGTGAGTTGATGTCCAGGCACTGCCCTGGGCCATAGTGCCTTGTTCTCTTTTAGGCCTGAGATGCCTCTCCTGTCTCAGCCTTTTCCTGGCCTTGACAGAGGCAGGTCAAGGGGATGAAATCTCTGATGAACTAGAGGCAGGGGTCCCCACCTGGACAGGGAGAAACTGAGGTCAAAGGACCAAGGACACCAGTGAGTGACCTGCAGAGACTGGGTGGGAGGGGGTCTGCTTCTGAGGCAGATTTGAAGGAAGGTTGTGCAAGGCAGAAACAAAGCCACTATGATTTGTTGAGGTAGGGAGGGGGAAACTGGAAGCTCTTTCATGAATTCACTCATTCACCAAGCACTCGTTGGATTCCCAATATGTGGAGGCAAATGCATCGGGGACATTTATAGAGAGTAACGCGTGTGTGAGCGTCTCCACTCGGGAACTCATGCTGAGCAGGACAGTGGTCATGACAGCAACAATGACAGGTGCAATCACAGAACTGGTCTGTGCCCCACATGGGAAAGAATTCCAGAACAAGTACAGCCACTTGAGCTGTCCTTGTGAAGAATTTCAGAGAAGAGCCCTCGGAGTGGAGAGAGAGGCCTCAGAGCAGTGGCCCAGGAGCATGCGTGCTGAAGACCGAGATCCCCAGTCCTGCCAACTGCAGCTTCTTCCAGCAGCTCAGGAGGAGACGCTAACACGTGGCAGGACACCGGAGATCCCAGTGTTGGATGCAACAGCCTGTATCTTTCCTATCCGGTGCACCCCGTCTGAATTTACCTTCATCACAGTGGAGATAAACGTGAAGAACACAGAGCTATTTAGTGTATGCTGATTTATGTTTAAAAAGCCTCTTAATGTAGCCAAATCTAAAATAACAAACTCGGAATTGAAAGAAATCCCGGTGCGTTCAGCCTGCCAGGTTGCTCCGTTGGCTTCTAATCACATTTTACAATGAAGTTTTTTTTTTTTTTTTTTTTTTTTTTTATTAAAACAATGAAGTTTTTGAGTGAATGGGTCGGATTCAGCGCAGGCAAGTCCAGGGTTACCGGAGAGGGCCGCCAGAGGGCAGCCGCGAGGCCGCCGCCTTCGGGTTTTCCCCTATTTTCGCCCTGGAGGAGTCATCGAGTTGACCCTGCCCTTTCGCCGCAGCTGGAGTCCTTCCCTCTCTCTTTACCCAGCGGGTAGAGTGAAACCACAGAACCGAGGGCCCTGGAGGAGGCACAGCCAACTCACCCCGGCTGGATGACTGTTAGCGTTTAGCTCTGGCTTGGAGAGAAAAATAACGTTTCACGGTTCAGAGCCTTGAGATTGCACAAGGCTGCTGGCATGTGGTCTTGTGGCCAGTGACTCTGGCAGGCCGGGGAGGGCTGCGGAGAAGGAGGGGTGGGGAAGCAGCCCTGTGGTCCCTTCCTGCGCACCCTTCCCTGAGGTCTTCAGGGTCTGTTCTTCAAGAATGTCGGAAACCACATTTTTTCTTGGAGATGGCCCTACTACCCCTGGCCACCAGTGTCCTGTAGGGACAGAAGTGGGTTCCTGCTCACACAGCCCAGGACTGGACACGGCGTCTGGGGTGGGTGTGCTGCTGGCAGGCCAACCAGCTGGAGTCTGGGCTGAAGAGCAAGGGCCTCCTTCAAAAGTGCAACTTCCTTTACGTTATTTTTTTTCTTTTGAAGATTTACTTTTTCTTGAGTTTTTTTAGTAATTGTTTATTTGGAGAAAGTCCGGCTTAATTTTTTCTAAAGCAAGAGAAAGGATGTTTTCGTAGGGAAAATAGATCTGGGGGTCTGGGGGAGGGATTCCACAAAGAGAGTGAAGTGTTTGAGAGGCCAGGCCAGTAGGGTGTGTGTGTGTGTGCGTGCGTGTGAATATAAGTGTGTATGTAAGATAAGGCTTCTTACCTATCTATGTTGAAGAACCTGTTTTCCTTTTTATTACCAATCCATTGCAGACCTATACTTTTGTAGAAAGGATGAAAGGAAATTACTAGAAAAATAAAATAAAAAAGACATTCAAAATGCAAGCCCTATTTTTTTAATGATTATATTAAACAAACATAAAATTAGTTGGATTGCCATAAAAGTATCTAAATTTTTGTTTAATTTTTTCTAGTTACTCTGTCATGGGATCCTGAAAAACAAGCCACAGTCTGGTATCAGTATCAGTCATATGGGGGGTAGGGGAAGGTGTGAAAATCAGGAAGGAGGTGGTCCTGCTCAGTCCCCAGCATCAGTTTTCCTTTCTGAGCTGTCTTGTCTATGTTTTGACTTTTCACAAGGGGGCAACTCTTTTTATAGAGGAAGCAACAAAGGTTGGGCTTCTCTGGTGTACCCTGGCCGACCAATGAGGACCCTGAGTTTCTAGATTATCTGGCTTGTGAGTCTCCTGGTAGGCTGTCTGATTATTGGCAAAGGGAGTGGGCTCCGAGATACTCTGCACATGGACTGAACTGGTGATGAGAGAGGACCAGGATAAGCATGGTTGGATGACTCTTGATGAAGTGTGTTTCTTGTAGGTACACAAGTGCTTTTTGCACTTAAAACTTTAATGTGCATAAAAATGTTGCGACCCAAACTGGGTTCATTTGCTCATACGTGATGGAAAGTCAAACACCAAAGCACTGGATTTTTGCAGTGAGAAAAGTTTTTACCAGGAATAAAACACTCAAATCTGTGTTCCCAAGCTGGGGGCTAGATCAGGTTTTATAAGATAAGGATGGGGTAAGGAGGCATGATCTGATTAGGCCTTGCCATGGGGTGACAGCAGGGCTTGATCTGATTGGATCCTAGTTTATTCTTGGTTCATCTGGACACGCTCAGATATGTGACCTTCAACCTGGGGGTCCATGGCAACTGTAACACAACTCACAACTTTGTTGCATAAAAGTTGAACCAGGCTGGGCTGATAGAGTTACGCAGATCACCAGGAGATGTTACTGAAATACAGATTCGGATTCAGTAGGTCTGGAGCTGGTTCTGAGTGTTTGCATTTCTGATAGGTGATGTCAACACCACCAGTCCTGGGCAATGCTAGGTGTTGGCAGCTCCACAGTGCTAGGAGCTCTCTGTGAAGGCCCAGGGGATGGGTGTCTGGTGCAGTCCAGTGTCTGTGAGATTGGCTCATTCTCTGTGAGGCAGGGCCTCGTAGGGGCAAGTGTAACTCATCCTTTGTGACCACTGTCAGGCACCAAAGAGTACAGACTTCTTGCACAAACCAAACCAAACTGTCACACAGTATAAATGATTGGTATTGACGAACAGTATGAAATTAATTGATAACACCTCTATTTTCAAAAGTAGATTATACAAATCTCTTTTTAAAGGAGAAAGGGGTAACTAAGTTTTCTGATGTTTTCCTAAACCAGGGCTTTGGGCAAGCCTCAGTTCTATCTTTGGTAAACTGGAAAGATCCTAATAGAAATGGGGTTTTGTGGAAAGGCTGAGTTCTCTGTGCCTGTGGGCTCCGACTAAGGTGTCAAGGGTTCCGTGATGCTCTCTAGGCCAGGCTCTTTTCTGGCTGACCTTGGTCTTCAAGCTGTATGGGTCACTCAGCAGCAGCTTGAAAGTTGGAAATGCATGCAGAGCTGCCCTGGGTCCAGCCACCCAGGGTGTGTGGAGTGAGGCTCTTTCCTTTCAGGGTCAAGCCAAGTGCATCAAGTGCATTCAAAGGGATTGAGGACCACAACAGAAGTGAACGCAGTGATAACGTCCTGAGAATTTTATAATTGGGTGATTTCATCATCACATCACATTACATACCTAGGTTGCAGGGGACAGCATACTGCTCCCAGGCTGTATGGCATGGTACTGTATTTGAATATCATAGGCAACTGTGTTGCTGGACCAAGGAGTCCATCCACCTGTCACACAGGCCAATGGATGGAGAAGCAGATGAGAGATCAACAATTCCACTTTACTTAGAGAAAAGCCAGCAATTCCAGGGAGTAGTGAGGATATCTCCTCAAAGGGCTGCTCTGCTCTCCTGTTTCCCTTTGTTACTTTATGCTCTTACAGTAAAAGCAGCATCAGCGATGTTATTAACCATCATAGTGTATGTTAAACAGAGTCCCCCTTGTAGGTTACACAGTATTCCCCTATCTGAAAGCGGATATCTCCTCAAAGTATTTCCACTCTAGATTAAACTGGAGTTGGGGTGGGGAGGAAGGGACCATAGATGTCAGTACTGGAGCCTTCAGGAGAGCAGGGTGTGCTGTGGCTCAAGGGCACGTGGGCTGGGTGCCCCGCAGCTGATCTTAGTCTTGACAGAACCCCCTGTGATCCTCCCAGAACACAGGAGGTGTGTGAGTTGCTGCCACAAGGCCCTGTCTCCGGCCTCCCCAGCCTCCCAGCCTCCCAACCTCCTGGAAAGCTGTTGTGACACCAGTCTCTTAACTTTAAGACAGAAGGTCTTGTATGTGAATAAACAGAACAAACAACCGCAGATGGTGGCACACGGGCTCCTCTGGCCCTGCCACGGCCTGTCCAAAAGCACCCTGTATGTAATGGTTATTTAGGGCAACAGTGGCTGCCATCAATTGCAGCACAGTGCTAAGTATTTGTGTTTCTAATCCATCTAAATATAGAAAAGATACAATAACAATATGGTATAAAAGATAACAAATGGTACCCCTGTCTAGGGCACTTACCAGGAATGGGACTTGCAGGACTGGAGTTGTCCTGGGGAGTCAGCGAGTGGTGCATGAGAGGCACATGAAGGCCTGGGTGTTACTGTGTACCCCCACGGACTTTATAAACACTGCACATTTAGGCTGTGCCGAATTTATTTCTTTTTATTTATTTATTTATTTATTAAAGTTTTTTTTTTTTTTTTTTTTTTTTTTTTTGAGACAGAGTCTCAAGCTGTTGCCTAGGTAGAGCACTGTGGCATCACAGCTCACAGCAACCTCCAACTCTAAAGCAATTCTCTTGCCTTAGCCTCCCAAGTAGCTGGAACTACAGGTGCCCGCCACAATGCCCAGCTATTTTTTTGGTTGTAGCTGTCATTGTTTGGCAGGCCTGGGCTGGATTCTAACCCACCAGCTCCGGTGTATATGGCTGGTGCCCCAGCTGCTTGAGCTACAGGCGCTGAGCCTGCACCAAATTTATTAACACATATTTTCTTTAATAGCAAATTAAACTTAGCTTATTGTAGCATTTTTACTTTGTAAACTTTTTAACTTTTTGAGTCTTGTGGTAATACTTAGCTTAAAACAGAAACACATTGTACAGCTGTACAAAAATAATTTTTCTTTGCATCCTTCGTCTGTAAGCTTTTGTCCACTTAAACTTTTTTACATTTACTTTTAAAACTTTTTGTTAAAACTCAAGACACAAGCACACACATTAGCCTAGGCCTCTGCGGGGTCAGGATCGTCAACACTCTTGTTCCAGTGGCAGGTCCTCAGGGACAGTAACACTCATGGAGTTGTCATCTATAACAGTATCTTTTTCTGGAATACTTCCTGAAGGACCTGCCTGAGGCTGATTTGCAGTGAACTTTTTTTTTGTAATAAGTAGAAGGAGTGCACTCTAAAATAATGATGAAAGTATATTACAGTAAAACCACAGACCAGTAAACAGTGATTTATTATCACTGCAGAGCTGGTGGACTGGGAGGTTTGCTCACGTTAGCACCACCACAGACACGCAAGTAACGCTCAGTGTAACTGTGTTAGGATGGTTGTGCCGTCACTGGGCAGCAGGGATTTTTCAGCTCCATTATAATATTATGGAACCATCACCGTACATGTGGTCTGTCCTTGACTGAAGTGTCACTGTGTGGTGCTGCCACAGGACAGTTTGGTCACTTACACTAAGCGTTCAGCCAAGGAGCTGAATCACAGAAACATGACCCAGAAGATCCATTTGGTGACTCGGAGGAAGTTCTCTACCAGGGATGGTGCCCCTCCCCCAACACACACCTGTCCCCAGCCCCCGGTGCTCCCCAGTGTGACTATATGTTTCATTCATATGTTTATATGACTTATATGCATCTATGGAGAGGGAGAGAGAAGGGAAACTGATTATTCCATTTGCGTTTTTGGAAAGAGAACATCCGTTGCTTCTGTGCCCAATGTCACTGTGTGAACCTTAGTGACTGTATATATGGTGTGTGTACTTGGGAAGGGGGACTTCCCTCCCCACACAAGGGCATGATAAGAGGGGAACCCAGGGTCCAGGTGCTCAGGAAGTGGAGGACCCACAGAGGAGCTGGGGAGCACTGGAAGCTGGGGACAGGCGTGTGTTGGGGGAGGGGCGCCATCACTAGTAGAGAACTTCCTCCAAGTCACCGAACGGATCTTGTGGGTCATGCTTCTGTGATTCAGCTCCTTGGCTGAACCCTTTAGTGTAAGTCACAGAACTGTCTTGTGGAAGAACTGGATCAGGATGGGGAAGCAGACGGAGGCAGAGGGTCAGAAAGGAGCAGGGAGCCCAGCGGCCTGCCTGGGGAAGGAGAAGTGCTCCAGTCAGGGCCCTGCTCCCCAGCACGTCTCCCCCACCCCTGCCTGTCCTGTCCTTGCCATCCATCTTCCTCTAGACAGCATGGACCCAGCACAGGGAGACCCCTTTACTGCCCTGTCAGTCTGCAAACAGGTGGGATCAGGGATCAAGTGGACTGCATGTCAGCTGTGCAACCTCAGGCACATAGCTCCTGAATTTCAACTTGCCTGAGCCGAGAAACAAAACGGTGGTGGGAATAGTAAGTACCTTGCAAGGGCTACAGTGAGAATTGAGGGTGTTGAAAACATAAAGGGTACTTTAAAAATAATTGCTACATTAGATCCCTGCCAGACACCAGGCAATCTGTTAGGTATGAGGATTACGTTTATTATAATATACCCCACATTCTCTACAAAGTAGGGATTACCAATTCCTTTTCATATTGGGATGAGCAAACCAAGTTTCAAGTTAATAACTCTATACTCTGACTTCTGTAAGAACTGGAGTCATAGGTAAATATTGAACCTTTACAAGTGGTGAAGCATTTTCCCAGTGATAAAAGACCCAGGATCCTTTTTCCTATGCATCTTGGAACATAATGGGCTCTTCTTAGTTTGGGTTTCAAATTCCTTCAACTATACACCAGAGAAAGCCTGTTTGGAGCAGGCACAAGCTAGAAGCAGGTCTCCACCTCCCACCTCTGCCCCCAAATCATGCCTTCACTTCTGTAGCCCTGTTTGGGCCGAAATGAACACCTTTCCTTATTTAGCTGATGCAAATCATACATTCTCTTCTTTCTTTCTTTCTTTCCTTCCTTCCTTCTTTCCTTCCTTCCTTCCTTCCTTCCTTCCTTCCTTCCTTCCTTCCTTCCTTCTTTCTTTCTTTCTCTTTCTCTTTTCTCTTCTTTCTCTTTCTCTCTTCCTTTCTCATGTGTAGGTCCTCATGGTAACTCTGCTCAGGAAAGAATCGTGTCCTTCCCCACATGTGCTTTCCCACGTGCCCTGGCACTGCCCGGGGCAGGTTCTGGGGGAATCCCTCTGAGTCAAACTCTTTGACTGTTCACTCCCCATAGTGCCCTTCACCAGAAGGGACAAAAACCTAGGCTGATTCAAGCCCAGTTTTACAGACTAGGAACTGAAAACTCAGAGGAGGTAAGATGTTAAAACAACAACAACAACAATAACTACAAGGAATCCCTGTTTTTGAACATCTACTACATGGTAGACAATTTTTGAGGTTTGTTTCTATAACCCAGATTCTAGTCCTAACAACTTATGGTAGTTTTGCAAAGTAGGCATTATCTCCACATTGTAGGTTAGGCTCAGAGAGGTCGCATGACTTGCCAAGTCACACCGTGAATAAGTACCTAGAGTCAGGTTTTGAACTCAGTTCTGACCAACTCAGAAACCCACCTTCTTCCCACAATGCCACATTGCCTTTTTCTCTGTTAGAGGACTAACTTCTCCCCCATCTCTGCCACCCAACACTGATAGCTGTGCTAGAGCTTATGGTCAGCTTGATTCTATCAAAAAGCTGGGACTGTCCCATCTAGAGTGAGACTCTGGAGCAAAAGCAAATTGTGTCATTCTTTTCTCTCTTTTCATTATTTCTCCACAGTACTCAGAAAGGGAAAAAACCTCCCTGTAGTTATTACAGTAAAGGTGGTGGTGCGATGAGGTTGAGAATGGTGATTATAGTAGTCATGTTCGTGCGCGTGGTGATGGTGGTAGTCGTGGTAGTGTTGATGAAGGTGGCGGTGACGGTGGCAGTGAAGGAGGAGGTAATGGTGACAATCATGGTGAGCAATAGGATGGTTGGTGAGGGTAGTGGTGGTGGTGGTAAAGGCAATTACAGTAATGATAAAGTTAGTAATGGCAAGTCTCAATCCAGGTCCAAAACGTCTCTGTAACACAGACGTCAAGTTTGGCCAGAGAACACTCACCTTTACTTCTCTTTGAGGTTCTATGTATCACAAAGTAGGTAACATGTCATCTTTCTTTTTCTAGTGATGCACCAGAAAAAGGAATGAGACTTAAATAGGACCCACCTGACTCTCCCACCTCCAACCAAATGTGTCCTGAAGATCCTTACCAAGAGAAGCCAGGGAGGGGCTCTGTTGTGGTGATAACTAGCAGGAGGTGTCAGTCATTAATGTGGGAGGAGGATCCTGGCCCCCTTAGAAAATTTGTGCAGCTTTCCTGGCCCTGATATTTTTTAAACCAGAGGCTGGCAAACTTGTTCTGTAAAAGCAGATAGTAAATACTTTTGGCTTTGTAGGCCATACAACCTTTGTTATAACTATTCAATTCTATGATATGAAAGCTGCCATATTGAATAAACAAATGGCCATGGCTATATTCTAATAAAACTTTATTTATAAAAATAGACAGTGGGCAGAGTTTGGCCCATGGGCCAATAGTTTGCCAATTCTTGGTCTAAATCCTCCTTGCCCACTCTCTTGGAGTTATGGCTGCCTCCCTGAATCTGTCTCCCATCACCAACTCCAATGCACTCATTCCTCAAGCTCTTCCTGGAAGCCGTTCATTCCTCTCCCCAGATGACCCTGAAACACAGGGGTAGGAGGGTTTCCTTCTTCTTATTCCCCTTATGAAATTCTTCTCTGACTTCACGGACAGACCTCAGTCTTTTTTTTTTTAATGTTTTATTTTTAATTTCAACTAGCTTGTACATTCTTCCTTGTTTGAAGTACTCTTTTTTTGGTGTTCATTTTCTTCTTCCTCTGGAGATGCTGTGCTGTTTTTGATGTTAGTAGAGATGGGGTCTTACTCTGGCTCACTGTTGGTGATACTGGGTTTGAACCTCTGAGCTCAGGCAATCCACCCGCCTCGGCCTCCCACGGCGCTGGGACTACAGGCGTGAGCCACCACGCCTGGCCAGACCTCAGTCTTTAACATAGGCATATGGGGTGCACTGCTTTCCACTTAGAACTGGGGGTGTAATTTAGGATGGAAGGGGTCCCAAAAGATAAGAATGCATAATCCACTGAGCATCCCTCAGAGGGCAGGAAGGACAGTGGGGACAGATAGTGTGTGAATAAGAATGACAGCAGAGGCTTCCAGAGGCCTGAGGCTAATTCACATGTATGAATAGGATTGATTTTTATGGGATGTTTCCTTTGAAAAATGCCTTAGATGGATTCATGGGAATCACAAAATTGGAGGAAGTTAGGTCAGGAAGGACAAGTCACACCCTTGGAAGGAAAAGGTCCAAGTTTATCAGCCAAGATGCCTTTCAGAAGGTGGAAAAGCTAATTAACTTCGGCCACACATTGTGAGCCAGACATTGAGCTGGGAAATTCAAATGAAAGGTTGACTTCCTAGCAAAGTACCTACCTTGTGACCAGCACACAGTTGGATCTCAAAAAAGCCTCTTTTCCTAATTCTTTGTATCTGATGTTCTTCATGACCGTCTTGCAGAAGTTGATACTGTCATCTCCATCTCACTGAGAGAAGTGATTTCTCTAAGGTCATACTAAGTGGTGGAGACAGAGTCTCAGTCCAGGTTTGTTTGCTTCTTCTCTGCTTGCTTACTGCCTCTGTGATAGCAGGTGCTTCCAGAACTTTAAGATTAACTCCTGGGATAGGAATTGTGTCACACGTGGAATTTAGAACATTTGGTTCACACCTAATGCTCATTATTTCTAACACCAGGAAAGCATCAGAATCACCAGGTAGTAGCTGTGAAAATTACTCTCCCTGTAAAACCAAGAAGGCATTTAGGGAGATTCACACAGGCCCCTGATTTTCAACACTCCCCTAATGCTCATCGGTCAGGCCTGTGTTTCTCAGTCTCTATTCAATGAGGAGTTTTGTGAGTTTACTGGAACTTTGTTTCATGGGGGTGTGACAACAGGCAGTAGAATGAACACTTTGAAACAAATACACCAGAACTTGTGCATCTGGCTGAGTGCTACTCAGAAGGGGACCCTTTGCATCACTGTGTCCTTGTTTCTGTGACATCCTGATTGGTCAGTGTTGTGAGTAGTGCTTTTAGGCAGCAATCTGTTGGCTGTCTTTGGTAGGGTGTCTTTTTGTTCACTGAGGAATAACATGCAAACTGGAAATGGCTGAGAGTCTTCCAGAGCTGAGTATAAAGAGTAAAAGCTGTTGATCTGTTTTCCTTATGTAGCTATGAAATTGAGCTTGGAAGTGGCTTCATGAACAACATTCTAAAGAAGAGTTTTTTGCCCCTGAGATTTTGAGGTTTCAGGACCCCCACCAGGAGTCCTGTTTGCATGAGAGCTTTTGTTAAATGTAGCTCACTGCTCTGAGGCTGGCAGCGGGGGTGAGGGTGGTGATCACGCAGAATCATTACATCAGGAGAGGTGCTCTTATCCTTCCTGCAAAAGGCATCTTCCTCTTGAGAGTCTGTCACTAGTGACTGCTCCTCCACTGTCCAGTCTGTGGCTGG
The DNA here is from genome assembly GCA_963574355.1 of Loris lydekkerianus. Lineage (NCBI taxonomy): Eukaryota > Metazoa > Chordata > Mammalia > Primates > Lorisidae > Loris > Loris lydekkerianus. Next base: position 502 of record CAUYPK010016602.1, on the reverse strand, counting down.
GGAGGGAGGCAGCAGTGCTGTGTTGCTGTCCCTTTAATGCTCTTCCCCAAGGACACTGTAAAGCAGGCCTTAACTGCGTGAGACACAGACCCAAGCCTAGTGAGAAGTGGGAGGGCAGGAAGTCAGATGAGCGCAGACTGCTGAATTAAAATGGGGAGGGAGTTGGAGGCTGGCTTACACCCTAACTGGGGTATCTGGTGAGGCAGGGTACTGGGTGTAGGGCTGGAGAGACCCGTCATGTGCCCTGGCTGATGGTCGGGGAGGAATGCTTTCAAGGCATGACTGGGTGGTCTTCGACCCAGCCCAAATATAGCTTTGTTTTTTTTTTTTTTTTTAGGTTAAATGCTTTTCAATATATTTTTTTTTTTTTTTATTGTGTAGAAGGGGCAGGGAAAGAAGGCGGGGGAAGAGGTGAGTGACAGGGTCGGGCCAGTGGCATGGTATCACATTGGCTGTATCTAGGTAGAGGCAGTTTCAGGCCGGGCCTTGCTGAGTCGTTGCT